>CABFOS010143885.1:0-12819 GCA_900660315.1 Diretmoides pauciradiatus
AATTTGAACTGCCTGTTTTCTGTTTGACAGATATGACTTAATCCAACAGAGGGCACTATTTGAGAAGTTAAAATATGTTAATTTTGCAATGAGTAGTTCATGATTGATTGTGTCAAAAGCACGTTTTAAATCAAGAAATACGCTGGCAACGTAGCCACCCTGATCCAGCATGCTTTTTAAATTCTCTAGGAAATAGCAGGTAGCTGTCTCTGTGGAATTAAATTTCCTAAACCCAAATTGCATAGGATGAAGAGTATTACCTTTATTTAAGTGTTCTGTCAGTTTTGTAGTAACCCATCTCTCTGCTACTTTGGAAATGATTGGTAAGATACTTATTGGTCTATAATTCTCAGATTTAGTTTTGTCCCCTGACTTGAAGACTGGAGTGACCCTTGCAATCTTCCATGCAGATGGTACTATGCCATGCTGCATGGATAGGTTTACTAGGTGTGCAATTGGGGCAGCAAGCGCCTCCTTGTGGGTCTTTAAGAAATCAGTTGTAAGACCAAATGTATCTTTTGCCTTTGAGCTTTTAAAGGATGATATTATTTGTATTACCTCTGGGACAGTTACTTCTGCTATGCTAAATACTGGTTTGCTTGTATCCACAGTATTATGAGGAATTTGAGAGTATTTGAAGTGTTTTGTGAGTTCCTGTATTGATTCAATAAAAAATCTGTTGAGGTCATTCACAATGATGTCAGGGTTGTCAGTTAGTGTGTCATGTACTTGTAGTTGTAAATCACCAAGATAATTAGAGTTGTTTCTTCCCAAGAGCTTATTTAGGTTATTCCATATTATCTTTCCATTACCATTTGCCTGTTTAATTGTCTCAATATAAAATTCTGCTTTTGCTTTACGGGTTGTCCTTATGACTTTATTTCGAAGTGATGTAAAGATCTGTCTGTCACTAGTGGTTTTTGTTTTTAGAGATCGCTTTTAGAGATCGCTTTAAAGCACAATCTCTACTTTTCATTTCCTGTTAGCACAAGATCACCAAAAAGTAAAGGAATGTTTCTCACAAGACACGGAGTCTGAATTGTAGTCCTATACTATTGCCAGTGCCATCCAAGTTCAGCTTTGTTGGACCATTTCAATGAATGAAAATGAAACAGGACTCTGGCAGTCTTTATTAGTCCAACAACAACTATCACACAACACACACATAGGCAGTGCCGACACTGGCATGCACCTGCAGGTAATGGTTGCCGAAGATAAGTGTTCTCTACATGTATGCCATCCGTGCTGTCCTTCCTCCAGGGGGCAGCCAGGAGCAGTAGGCAGCCCTATCCCGGCAACTGGGGACAGATTCCAAATGTCCATGTCTTGGTCAGGGACAGGACAGGGGAGCGTTCTGCATGTTTTAATGGGGTTCTTTGTTGATATAAATGGAGGGAACCCATGTGAGCATGGGGAGAACATACAAACTCCACACAGAAAGGCCCCTGACGAGATAATCCACCTGAGCACTGGGCACCGGCAGGCATGGGGAGAGCATGCCCTCAGTGCCGACAGCTACCCGCAGGCAGGAATCAAACCCAGGACCTTCCTGCTGTGAGGCAGCACTTTGCTCCAAGTACCTGTAGTCAAAGGAATAAATTCTAGAGATTTTGCTGTGATAAAAGATTTTCTGACAGATATTCCCAAAGTAACTTAATCTCAAACTGTGCCACCCCTTCAAGAATATCATGCATAATGTATATCATGCATAAAAAGACTAATTCCAGCATACATGATAGAATTGTAAATTGTTAAGAGTTGAATTTCTCTTTAATTCAAAGACAGGCGAGGCCTGTGGGTCTGATCGCAAATCATTAAAGTGCTTTTCAAAAAGATCTCTTGAATGTGTATAGCACTTTGTAGTGATAGGGCTTACTATCACTACAAAGTGCTATATGAATCTCTGTCTTGCGGGATAAGCTGCTTCAATAGCTTTTTCTTACAAGTGGTTTCTACAGTATGCAAGGGTGTGTAAGTATTCCCTTTTTCCCGAGGAAGACAGGATGACAAATTGGGGAACGGGCTTGAAGACACTCAAGAAGAGAGAGCATCAGTCTTATTAGGGTCATGGGTCAGCTCACAGGAGATGAGCTCCGTCCCATCTCCATCACCACTGTCTCCCAGTTCTAGGCACCAGGAAAGAGAGGGGATAGGAAAGAAGGGAAAGAAGAGAGGAATCTATGCAGACAGTGTAAGGGAGGGATTGTGTGATGGATGGCGGGGCTCCTTTGCTCTCTGTGTATGTACGTGCGTGTGCGCGCATAAATTTGTACGTACTTAAGTGTGTATCGTTCCAACGGCGTTGGCCAGTGTGCGCCGTAGCGAGGGATGCGTTGATGGACGAGGAGCATCCTTTGCCGTTTCAGCAGTGGAAGTGCTTAAAGCGTCCGGGCCCCAGGGACGGCCCATGTCACCGTCTCCCAGCCCAGTGACTTATGGACCTGCCATGACAAACACCCCAGGGCTGCTGGGATGACGAAGGATGGGGGTTTGTTGGGGATGGGGGGGTATATAATACTGCACGTGATGAGAGAAGCCAGCCCCCCCCCTGGACGGAATGCACGACTCTGATGTGAAACAGAAGCCATTAAGTGCATTTTAAAGGCTGTAAAGCTTGAGGAACTGCAGCATCATTTGTGAATTTAATTTTGATGTATGAACGAAGGTGCAAGGGAGGAAATTAATGGAGAGTAATGCAGAGTCGCTTCGCAAATATTCAAAATTGTTTTCTCATCATTGCTCTCAAGCTCCTTTCTCTCTCTGTGTGTTTGTTTCTCTCTCTCTCTCTCTCTCTCTCTCTTTTTCTCGGATTTACTGTAGCTTGCAGGAAAAAATGCAGTAGATTGTGACAAATGAGTTTTAAAAGCAGACCAAGCCTTGTGTTTTTTGTACACTGCTGCTCTGGCTTCCTGCTTTCTGCTATGCTATTCTGCTATATATATAATATATTCAATCAGACCCCCCTGCTTCGTCATGCATAAATAGAGAGACATTATTTTTGCGTGAATGTTTTTTTTGGCTGCAACAGATTTCTTTACCACACATCGTTTTCAAATTTGTATTATTATTTTGGAACGGTACAGAAATAATTTTTAGGTGTATAGTAGTTTGCACTGGTGTTATATACTATTGTCAATCTTTTATGGACAGACACTTTAATATTGAGGGTAAATACAGAATATTGATGATCCAGTGTCCGCTGTTTAAAAAAAAGTGTTTGCCACTTTTGTGCTCCAGGCATAGTCTTATTCTGGGAATTGCACCAGTAATGGCACTATTAGACTTAATTTACTGCCTAAACTAATAACTGACATTGAGAATGTGATGAGGATATCACATAGGCCGACATGCGCGCGCGTGCACACACACACACACACACACACCATCTCCAATCTGACAGTGCTGTGCCCTCAATCAGTACTAATGTAATGAAATCAGTCATCCTGATCATCTCTCTCTCTCTCTCTTTGCTGCCACGCTCTTTCCCTCCTCTATACTCACACATCTGCCATTTGCTTATCTCTTTTCCACCCACATTGGGTGGAAAAAACTGGAAGATGATGAGAATCCCTATACTCTACATCTCTTCTCCCCTCTATCCTGCCCTTCATCCCAGCCGACCCCCTTCCTCCCTCACCCTACTAATTTATATTCCCAGATTCAGTGTCTTCTGACACAAGAGGTGTTGATTAGAGATCTTCAGCCCTACATGGTCAGAACCACAGGGAGGAAGCAATTACCTTCTCTCGCCGCCAGAGACCCCTGTGGCTGTGCTGCTGCTCTGAAGCCTCTGCCCCATCGGTTAATATGCTAATGGTCAAAGTCCTTGTGTCTATGTTAATCTCTTTGTGATGGGTGGGGAGTTGTAATAAGGTGGCCCTGGCTGGTCAAAATAAAGGCTATGGCATGGCGGAGCCTGAAGGTGGCAAGTCAATCTGTCAGCAGTTACAGTGGAGCTGCTTTATAGAAGTAGGGACATGTGTTTGGGTTCAACTCATATGGGTTTTTGAAGGCCAATGCTGATATTTTTGGATTGAAGCTGACAATAGCTGATATGTTGTGCTGACACTCAATATCTTTCAATTTCACATTGTCAAGTTGAGCGTTTCTGAAAGATTCTTATTCATTCTTGGGTGGAACAACTTCTGAAACAGCATTTTGACGTCATCATGTGACACTAAAACTCTCCAGTGAAACCCAGACACGACAAGAAGATGTTGAGGCAGGGTGACCTAAATAGGGCTGCACGTTCTGTTCTCTGTCACGCCGGTGACTAATCTCGGTGGTGTATAACTCAATTCAACTCATTGAACTCAATCCAACAGAGACTCCTGCAGTGAAAGTGAAACTTCAAATTCTACAATTTGCTACAAACTCGCTGTGTTAGTAACAGTGTTCTGTCCACCGACAACCCCCCCCCCTGCACGTGAATTAAAAATAGGTCCGCCCTCTGTCCATCACTGGCCAATATCCGACATTTTATTAGAGCTGCAACGATTAGTGAATCCGTTGATTAGTCGATTAGTTGTCAACTATTAAATTAATCGCCAACTATTTTGATAATCGATTAATCATTTTGAGTCATTTTTTAAGAAAAAAATGTCCAGATTCTCTGATTTGAGCTTCTCAAATGTGAATATGTTGTGGTTTCTTTAGTCCTCTATGACAGTAAACTGAATATCTTTGCGTTGTGGAAAAAACAAGACATTTAAGGACGTCACCTTGGGCTTTGGGAAACACTGACCAACATGTTTCACCATTTTCTGCCATTTTCTGACATTTGACCAAACAACTAATTGATCAATTGAGAAAATGATCGGCAGATTAATCGATAATGAAAATAATCGTTAGTTGCAGCCCTACATTTCATAAAATATCAGCTCGATAGGTTAGCAAACCAGTCTATCCCTATTGAAAACTATAATTATAGTCTACTCAGGAGGATGTTTGCTTCCTCTTGATTAGAGCACCCCCCACCCATGTTTTGAATCAAGCGCCTCGGGGTCATGTTTGTTGTCTCAGCTTTGTCACTACCCTGATGAGTGGACTGGCTACCGACCGTTTGCAGTCGCATTATTTACCAGATAATTAGTCTCACTGCTCGAGCTCTGTGGAAGGTAAAGGTTGGGCAAAATGATTTATCCCTCCTCGTTAGGCCTTGCGGGAAAGAAACTCCAGCTTGCTGGGCTGGAAACGAATGAGGATGAATGGTAAAAACACAGCAGGGGAGGTATTTGGGGGGGGGTATTTTTACACTTTAAAAAACAAAAACCAGGGGTAAATGAAGTCAGCCAGAGTATGAACATATTTTTCTTAAAACCAGGCCAATTTCCTTTACATTAAAACACCATGTCGTGGTACATTAACATCAAGCCAGACTAAGATATGGCCATGCTCTGATATGGAGATTTTCTTTGCCTCTGATTGGGTAGAAAAGCGAGTGTGATGGTGAGATGCCAGTAAGCCGGGTTGCTGTATAGGAGCCATTCTGTCCCTCTCTCCTGAGTTCGGCCCCCGTCCCTGTGGAGAGACCGAGTTTCATCCAAAGTCCAACACATGCTCTGGCCAGCTCCCTCGCAGCGTGGGAGTGTGTGGCTGGGACTGTAAACTGGGTGACTGTGAGGACACGTGTTTGTGCGTGATGCATGTTTAGATTTGGCCACCGGTTTTATCTGTACTTTGAGGACGTATTAGTTGAGACACAAAAACACTTGTAAGGTTATCCATCATTTAATCCCTGGCTCAATATTGTCTATGTTAAATTAAACTGTTTGGGGGAGATACGGTATATAAATGTTTACAAGGACAGATACAACCACAGGGATATTTTGCACAGTACAGTATTTATAGCTACTGTTTTCTAGTTTCCTGAATGTGTCCTTGGAGTCGGCTGCTACACATACACACAGTGGGTAGGTGGTCATTGGCGTTTTGGCAGTAATGGGCGCTGTTGGTACTGGAGATTGAACCAACAATCTTTTGGCTGCTACAGTAGGAGGTCTAAACCTTTCTTTTGCAGAAAAAACATGTCATTGCTGTTGTACAGAAGTATCTCTCCATTCGGATATATGGTGTCACCTTTCTCCACATGACATTTCCGCAGCTTGAACGTCTCAGCGTATGGATGGATTCTCTGTAGAGCGTGTGTGTGTGTGTGTGTGTGTGTGCATCATCTCTTGTCGCCTTCATCTATCACCAGATTCATCCCATAGCTTTCTCTCATAATCATTACTACAGCGCAGTACCACAGACCACCAAAACCTGCCAGACTAATCTTGCCCCCCCCTCCCCATCTTTCTCCCCAGCCCTACCCAGCTATACGTGCGGCAACCCTGGGCAGCTGCTCAACGGCCACCAGCAGGGATCCACCTTCAACATCGGGGACAAGATCCGTTACGGCTGCAGCCAAGGTTATGTGCTGGAGGGTCACACCACCCTGTCCTGCCTGGCCACTTCAGCGGGCACTGCCGCCTGGGACTTCCCCCTGCCCTACTGCAGAGGTATGGAGGAGGGGACACACTGCAAGCATATCCATCCTAACAGGTCATTTAGTCTAGTATTTAGTCTTGACGTTTTAAAATAAGTGAACAGTTCTGCCAACAGGGTGAGATCATTTCACTTGTTTCAACCTTTTTTTGCAAGAAGGGTATTGAATTAAGTTATTTTTTTGATACTAGTGGAGTGATCGGCCTTATTTCTGCCTACTTCAAGATAGTCACGTTTGCTTTTAGGAAATTCCTGAGACAAGTGAAACATTGGAAATAATTGAAATGATTGAAATCATATTGTATATTTTTTTCACTTATTTTAAGAAAATTGAGATTTTAAGACTGAACATGACACTAATTGACTTGTTGAGATGGACATTTTTTGCAGTTCAGGGGATGTGCATGTAATGTATACTGACAGTCAAATATGCCAACACACTATACATTTTCGTGTATGCTTGCTGGTGCACACTCATAATGCACATGAACATAATGGGCCATGATTTTTTCATAATTGTGACTCCTACAAGTGATTTCTCATGAATTGTATTGTGATTTTAAGACCTCCCAAAGTATTAATATTGTAGATGAAAAAAAAAGAAAGAAAGAGTAATCTGCATGGAGTAATCTTTTGTACCAGATTGTGGTGCTATAGCCCACAGTGAAAGTTGAAAGCTCCTTCCTACCTCCAGGCCATGGTCAAGCCCTACATCCCCGCCCGACCACTTCTCTCTGTTGCCTCGAGGTGACTGGTTGCCCCGTCGCTCCGAGGCCCCTGCGGCCGTTCGACCCGGTCACGGCTCTTTTCTGTCCTGGACCCACAGTGGTGGAATGAATCCCCACTAACGTCAGGACAGCAGAGTCACTGCCCATCTTTCGCCGCAGGCTGAGAACCCACCTCTTCAAGAAGTACTACCCTGACCTCTTCTTAGCACTTATTGTATTTACCGGGGACACTTCAACCTCGGGTTAGCTGTTGCTGCGGCAAGGGAATAAATCTGGGCTCTGTTGATCTATCAAACGGTAACATCGCCTCCTCGTCGTTCCTCCTCCATCCGCCTAGCTACCTCGCAACGCTACACTGGTGCCAGAGATCCAGTGGTGGATTTGCCCCGAATCTCCGGTAACTAGACCGCAACTATGGACGCGAGTGAGCCAGGTGCGTTCAAGTCAAGCTCAGAAGAAACAGAACTGTCAATGCTGATAGTTTGTTGCAAAAAAAGTCACCCGTCAAAGTGTCGGGTGGCTTCCGAAACTTACACGTCAAAAGGAAAATCTACCTGCATTTGGTGCTTGGTGGGTGTTAATTTCAGAGCCTGGACAGCATCATACACATTGCAACATTTATTGTACTCAAAAAAAATCTACCGTGATATATACTGTTACCATCCATCTCTAAAATGATACCGTGATATAAATTTTAGGCCAGACCACAGCCATATTATCCATCATAGACAGTCTGTTGGGTTGTTTTATACTGACTACACTACATCTGTAGAAACAACAACAACAACGCACACACACACACACACACACACACACACAAGCATTTAGAGGTATTCTTTAAAAAAGCACCTTTACATGACTTGACAATGTGTACTGTGGTTATACAGATATCTTATTTATCCTGACAGGACCTCATGTGTTAGCATCCCGGTCAGGTGCTTGTGCTAGTTGTCCTTGCCTCACAGTTAGCAAGGACCCCCATGGCAACAACACCTGCCAGTGCATGTAGTCTGACCCATCGCGATACGGTTCCTCAAAATAGTCCACTGTATGCGTACTGTAGATGAAAACACCCCTGCGTATATTGGATATGATCTACAGATTTTGTAGGATCTGACATTGTATGAAAGCAAAGCCCTACATAATCAATATGCACAAACGTTTCCATATAAGCTTGCGTGTCTGTGTGTGTGTGTCCGTGTGGCCATTGGTTTGTGTCAGTGCCTGCTGAGCAGAGTGCTGTGACACTGTGCCATCTGTAGCCGGGCTGGGAGTCAGGAAGCCCACATAGGAGCACACATGGCTGGGCACCACGCGCCAGCACAGCCCGCAGCCACCCGCCCCGCCACATACACACAACCACACATACACAGTCCGCACTTATTCGCCAAATTATCCTCCTCCCTCTGTTCTCTATCCCTAAATCATTCACTTTTTGTGGTGCAGATCCAGACTCACCTCTTTCATTCTCCTCCACACCTGCCAGGGCACCTCGCTCGGAATAAAATGCTTAGGCACCCAAGGATGACATTATGCCACCTCCTCAGCAGAAATTACACGCCAACAAGTTTTAGAAACTGGCAATTTCCTCTATGATTAATTTAGGTCTTCCGGTGCCTCGTAAAAGTCAGTGTGTGTACACCTGAGCGCTCTTTCATAGTGCCTAAGCGTACTGTTAATGTCACTCCAATCACAGGGCCTGCCCATATGTTTTACAGCAGAACTCACACTGTACTCTAGGACCCAGAGAGGACATTTGGCATGATCACCACTTTGGACTCAGAGGAGGGTTAACGTGCCAGCACTGTTGGATAGTTGGAGTCGTAGATAATTGCCAGCCCTCAATGGCACAAATACTGCTTTTACATTTCTTTTACTCATCCATTTGCTCTTTCAGCCACGCTCCCAAAAGCGGTCACGTATTTTAAACATTCATATACAGCATCTCCATCACACATATTTCATAAAGTCAAGTTTAGGCCTTTCTGTTCCAGCATGTCTTTAGGGAAAAATGCTTACTATTCCCCATCTCTAAATGTCACTGCCAAGCTGCACGCACACTTATACTTTCTATTTTGCTTGCTCTAATCTGCCCCATACAAACGGCTGCTCCATATAGTTTCCTACAGTAGGTTTTGGTGGTGTGTGTGTGTGTTTTTGAGTGTTAAACATGTATGTGAATGTTTTGTGTGCTTGTGTGCATCGCCCATGCTGCCCCACAGCTTGGTTGCCATGGCACTCAAAGAATTCTAAGCTGCTCCTTACACTGTACGGAAAACCATGACATCCTAAGTGACAGCCTGGAAATATGTGCTGTTCAACCGTGGGAAGCAAACTGACATCTGCAATCTACTGAGAAGGGATTGAACAAGTTCTAGCACACCTCCCATACTAATGTATTGACATATTAGTTAGTTTGTGGATTGATAGGGCCCATGGCATGGCTATTTTCAGACTCCCAGTGTTTTAGAGCACTTTCATTGGCCGGTGGGAGCTACAAAATGGAGGTAGCAGGGGAGAGAGAGAGACAAGGTGAAGGGGAGAGTTTGGAGGCTGAGACTTTCCTTCAAGTGTGAAGAAACCGCCTGGTGTGGAATATCAATCCACTTCCTTGTCCTTTCTTCTCTCTCCCGTCTACTTCCCGCCACTCCCTCGGCAACCGTCACCTGTCACCTCTCGCACCATCCCTCTTTCTTCACTGTCCAATCTCCCCCTCCACTTTTCTCTTGCCCATCCTTGCTTGTCACCTGTCATCCTCTTCATCCCTTTCTTCTCGCCCTCCTGTCGTTGTTCCCCTCCTATTCAGGTTCACACCTCACAGGTTTCCGCTCGTCCGTACACCCCCTCGCTCTCCCCCAGAGGGGTTGCCGCGGTGACAGCTAGGATTAATGATTGACAGGGCGAGGCTCCTCTGAGCTCCTCCCCTCTACAGAATACCACACACTGCTAGCCAGCCGCCACTAATGAATCCCACACCATTCCAATGCACGCACGTACACACACACACGCACGCACACAAACAAGCACAGTTCAATTGAAGCTTCTTTTGATGTGTCACACCTCACCAGCACATGCTTTCGAAATGTTTTGAAATCATTATCTGCATAGCTGCAATCATTATATCTGCATCCAGGAAGTGCAGTTCAAACGTCACGCCACACTCCATTGTTCAAAGCTATAATAACCATATCAGAACCCGGGCGGAGGAATTCTCATGGCAACATATTAAAGACATGCTTTAATGTTTAATGGTCTCCTTAAAGCAATCTTGAGGGGGGGAAGAGTTGCTGTGATTAACACAAATGTGAATTAATCAGGATTTAATCACTTACCCCACCTTGCATTACGTTGCATCACACATATCCCTGCTAACCGTGAAATCACTGTAGGACATTTCAAAATCCTATGACTAGTGTCTCTCTGGCCCTTGGCAAAAACATCAGACAAAGAAACACTATGTTGTAACACATTTGTATGCTCCTGAAATGAAAAGTCTGCACGTTGTGTCACGGTGAAAAGATAATTTGCTGCTGCCCAAGAAATAAATAAAAAAGAGAAAAGGGCACACAAGTTTCCTAGCAGAACTTCAACCACAAAGTTAGTTGAAGGCTACGATAGCATAGTTTTTTCTCTTGCTGAATCATTATGTCTGAGTCATCAGTGACTCAGCCCAGTGTTCTCTCAAAGGGGTTGATAAGTTGGCTACTTGATAATTAGTAAGTTTAATAACTATCTGTTTTTCATTTTAGGCATTTAGATAATACTCTTCTCCAGAAAAATTACAATAAGTAATAAATACACATGACTTTATGGACACACACCGACTGCTGCAGGGGCCGAACTTGTGACCTTTTGGTTGCAGGATGGTTTCTCTACCGTGTCTTTGACCACCGCGCCACTCTTATTTTTGTTGATCTGTCTGTATACTTCATGTAGGTACTGTATATTTTTTTATGTATGTCTGTCTCCTTTACATCTCCCTGTACTGCATGGCTGTGATTATACTGTACTGTAAATGACTATCCTCCTTTTACGATCACCACTGCTTTTTCTCCTTGTAGCGGACGATGGGTGTGGGGGGACACTGCGGGGCCAGAGCGGGGTGATCATCAGCCCAAATTACCCCGGGGAGTATAACAACAATGCTGACTGCACCTGGACGGTGTTGGCCGAGCCGGGAGACACTATCGCCCTGGTCTTCTCCGACTTCCAGCTGGAGGATGACTATGACCTGCTCGAGGTCAGCGGCACCGAGGGCTCCTCGCAGTGGTGAGTACCCGGCCCGCAGGCACTTTGTCTGGGGAAGGAATGGGACAGCGACAGGGAGGGCAGAGGTGTCCACTGGTGATAATCCAGCCCTCAGGCACTTCTGCAGAGAAAGGAATGAGCCAGCTAAAAGGATGAAGGGGGTTGGGTGTTGGGTAGGGCCAGTGGAAAGTAGCCAGCCCAGGGTCACTGTGTTTGGCAAAGAAACTCAGGTGTCACAGGGGTCTCTGGGAAATAGCAAGAAGCTGCAGGAAGAAGAATTGATTCAGTGGTGGGCATCCAGCCAAGGGGAAGCAAAGAGGGAGGGGTCCCTGCTGGTGGACAATAAGAGTTGGGTAGTTATTACTGGAAGTATGAGGCCAGTGGCACTGAGGTTGTTCAGTGTAGCACTATATCTATTCCTGGGAGAGAGGGTAGTTATCATTGTTTTTGGTTCAGTCATTGTTTTTTGCGTGATGAAAGGTGGTTGCTACCATATAAAAAGGCAGTAACTTCAATTTTATTTGAAATTTAGATTTTGTTGTTTACCTTGATTTTACTGTACTGTTGTTTCTGTTCATTCGGCGGTGCTGTGAATGAGGTGATTGTGCCTCAGTGCCCTTTTCGAGTCTAAATAAAGGTTTGGAATGAAATGAAATGAAATTAAACCTTACTTAACATTGTCAGAAGTGAACAAGAGGAGAAAGAATAACCTCTTACAGAAAGGTCGCCTCTTTCAAAAAAATTCACACATATTATATTCTGGAGAGATCTGAGTTGTTAAGCCTTCATCCCCCTGTGTTTCCCTTTGCTTCTTTCCCACTGGCTGAGTAAAGAATAAAGCAATTAAAGGTGAAAGGGCTGCCAGTCAGGTAAAAATCTTCAGATACTCATAGAGGCCAGTTGGATGGACTGAAAAAAGTAGAAAAAATATAGACAAAGATAAAGATATTTGTCAGTTTCACACTTAGTAAATGACTGCCTCACACTGTTACAGTAGCTATCTGCTGATTACCTTTTGGCTTAACAACCGAGCTACAAACAAACTGTTCAGCCACGACTGCTGTCCATTTAACTGCAAACCCTAGAGCAATTTTAAATCTTTGAGTTTTGTATTTAGTTGTTTTGGTTTTATTGATCATCGTCAACTCAAGACTCAAGACTCAAAATGTAGCAAACTGCATCTTTGAAATGGATTAATGACTGAAACAATTTGAAAATCATTGTTTTTATTCCCAGCAAGAACTTGTCATATAAGGTCTTTAAGCCTGAAGTATAATTTGTACGCTCAATCTTGTTCACACACTCTTATTCATTCCTGCAATGATTCAAATCATTCAATCATACAGACTCGCACGCA
>CABFOS010143897.1:0-14487 GCA_900660315.1 Diretmoides pauciradiatus
CACACAGTTCTCAGCCCAAGCCATGGGAGAGCAGGAGGACAGGGATGGACAGTGGGGTGCTCCTCGTACCAGCCAGTCTCCCAGAGCTGGGATGGGTAGGGGACTATGAAGCAGGAGTGGATGGTGTACTACACAACATCTTGAACATCTGATTTGTAGTTTAAACTTGAGAAAAACTTGAGGCTGCCTCACCCAGAAATAGTCATGAAAGATTTCAAAACAGTTTGTTTGGATGTCAAATCCAGACTGTACACATGGAATCCACACCACATGACCTATACAGGAACCCAAACATGCAGCATGGTTTGCAAATATTGCATCTGCAGGAGTAAAATGAATATGATATCAATCTCAGCTAACAGCAAGTATTTTTTACAGTGAACAGCTGAGGACATACTTCCATTTGCATTATCCCCTACTGGTTGTAAATAAATTCAATTGATTCCTTATTCTTGCTCTACTCCCATGATGTAAATTTCCCCGCAACCAAACTGCCATTTGCTTATTTCAAATCAGCTCATCCCGTCTTTACTTTTTGATCTTTTTTATTTATGTAGCTAATCATTCCATGGTAACACAGTATTATCATGAGCTGTCAGTCATTACACAATTGTACAGACGTATGTGAAACTGAACTGATCAAGTGAAAGCCTTGCCATGGTCTACAGCAGATTTGTTTTGTTATATCGTGTATTTAGTAATCTTGCATTGTCATGCAACGTCTTGAGATGCTCCACACCTGTAAGAAAGCTGGGGAGAGATATTTAAATACAAAACATTGTATACAGCCTTTGTTTGCAATACACTCTCAAACATACACACACACATGCATGCATGCACACACGCATGCACATTTCTTTCCTTTTCTTTTTCCAACCTTCTCTAAAGCACTGCCCCAGAAGGTTTTCATTTTCCTCCAATTTTTTTGATGCATTCAATTGGTATTGTTGACTGGACCGTACTGTCTATTTTCTCCTTTTCTGCTACAAGGCTGAAAAATGTCTTTGAATTTCATTCTGCTTTTGGATCTATGTAACCTTCTGTGCTTTTGTCCTGGACAAGTCTAGACATCCACTATTCTTTGGCCCTGTGTGCTCTAAGTGCTCTGTCTGCAAGTCATTCAATAAAAGTTAAAAGAAATTTAAAAAAAATAAACATAGATGTTGGGTTGTTTAATGGCTTATCTTTTTGGAAGGGGATATAACAATAAACTGCATGTAATATTAAAATAATACTGAAATAGGATTTTTTTTAAATAACGTTGAGCCTACAGTTTTTATGTCAATGCTGAAGAAAACCGTTATCCACACAGCCTCTACTCTTCCTCGTGATGCCTACATGTCCCATCTGGCCCTGCGTGAGCTTTGGATTGGTCTATTAATGTCTAAGCATAGGGGTGGATAATTATTTCAGATTGTAAACAGTCAAACATAACGATTAAAGTTTGCAATCTCATAAGAACATTAGGCGTATGTATATTTATTGTGTATCCGAACTTTTAAAAAGTCACTCATTCAAGTTACTTATAAATAAACACATCAGATTCCACTTTTGCCAGTGCACCCCCACTGACCGGAACGATGGTCGCGCCCATGCCGTGCACATGTTGCTGGTTTGCTTTGCTTTCAACTGAAATAGTGAGCGTGAGGGAAAGCGGTGCTGGAACAGCCGGGGAGGCAGTCGTCCAGCTCTTCACGGAAAAAAAACCTCACACAAGATCCCGCCACCCCCTGACACAGACTTCTCACTTTTGGCATCAACAACACTGTTGAGTTGTCAAGGTGGTTGTCAAGGTTTCTTGTTTGCAAATTACAAGGCGTATTTTTTTGATACTACAGATCAGGCCGAGTAATATCGGATGTGGTAAGTAGTGCAGCACTTTGTGAGCGGAACATATTGGGGATGTTAGCCGCAGCTAAGTAGGCTAACCGAAGCTAGTTAGCTAACAGAGCGGCAGGAGAGGAAAAAGTGGTTGGGTGGCTAGATAGCTTTGCGAGCTAGCTACATAGGCTAACAACTACGCAATCATTTGATCTGCGCTACTGGGTTCGTTGTTTGGCGTTCAGCTTAATGTTTCGCTTACCCCAGAATCATTCCCTCTTTTCGGTGTTGCTACCGAGCAACTGTCACTTAACGGTTTGCTCATTTGATGTGCACAAGAGTCTAACGTTGATGAACGGGTCGTGATTAGTAACGTTAGCCTGGTAGCTAGCTTGTAACATTCCATGGATAGTGTTGTTTTTTGAGGAGGGAGGTGGGGGTGCATTACAGTACCCCTGCTGGCAATGTTTCACCTCGATAGGTTAGCGAGCCAATGAATGTTCCCCGGGTAATGTTAGCTAGTTTATTGCTGTTTATCTCATTAACTTGGTCAACCGTTTACGTGACGTTTCGAGCCTGGTAGCGTAGTGGGAAATTACGTGTTTTGTAGCATTTCATGGTGAGATTTATGAAATTCGGGGGTATCCCTTCTACATGTGCACCCGAGAATATGCGGCCCACTTTCCTGGGCCTTTGTCATTTGCCAGGCACCCCCTCCCCCAACACTCCCTCCTCCTCCTCCTCTGCAAGGAATGCTCACCCCTAACCTCAATGTGACTGAGGACCACAAGCTCAGCATCACCCTGGTTTAGCAAGTCCACTGCCTGCGAATCCAAGCTCATTGTCAATAATATTTGGCTCCATTTAATAATCTTACAGCCCGTCATGTTCAGTCTATAATTAATTCATTGAGGTTGCAGTGGGCTATACTGAAGCTGTAACTTAACTGACTTCCCTTACCTTACCGCTATTCCCAGTCTGTTGTGGACTATGTGTCTGCAGGACAGTCCTCCCGATGCTTTTAGCGAGGCTGTCACTATGAAACGTGCTGCATGAAAATATGCAACAGCCACAGTCATTTGCTTAAGCCAAAGTCTTCCAGAGACAGTGCTTTTGTTTTGATAACATCACACAATGGTTCATTTTTTAGCTTTCTTTTTTATTGCAATGCATATGTCATATGCTCTTCATTTTTTTGTTAGAAATATTTAGGTTGTTTGCCATTTATTGTTGGGAAGTCCTGTGGTTCATTGTACAGGAAGACATGGCACGCATCTTCTACCAGGGGGCGGGGCTAAGCTTAGGCTTTGGCCTCTAAGCCAATGGGTGGAGGAGTGAGCCGAGCAGCGTGCTCTGAAGCCGCCCTTTCCTGTTGAATATTTCAGCCCCTGCGTCACGGCCCCCCGCCCCTTCTCCCCATCTGCCATTTTGGTTTTGTTCCCGTCTGCAGTAGCAAAGCCAGCAACGCGATTACATAGGACTCCCAGCAAAACGACATAGTGACTCGGCAATATAGTGAGGACTATTTTATCCCTCATCGCGTTTCTTTTTAATCAGCGAACCTACAGGCACTGTTGTTAACAACTAGACACAAAGGAGAGGAGCGGTTTGCATTGAGAAGGGAACGAGAAGGATTATTGGTAAGAAAGACAAATCAATGGGGGCACGAGTGTAATGCTAGTCTTTCATCGCAGAGATGGTGTTTAGCAATAAAGTTAGGCCGTTTTATTTGTCAGGCCAAGCGTTGAACTGTTTAACCCGCTCTGTAGACCAATAACTGTGTTAGCTACTAAACGAAAAGCTGTGTCGATATGTTTAGAGCTGGTTAGTTCCAGCATCCAGCCGCTAGCTAGCTTGTAAACTTGTGTTCCGCACTGGGTGTTAGTTAGGCCTAGGCCGAGTCTGATCATGGATAGGCTGGTGTTTTCTTGCCTCCTAAGTTATTAATATTCCCACCGTGTTCGGCGATGATCTGCTTGCCAAATTACTTATCTGATCAGCGGCACACGACCTACTTATTGGTGCGCTCTCGTTATGTTAACTGATATTTGATGTCTAACGCACAAAAGCGTTAAATTTGAGTAGTTGACTATCGTTAGCAGCTAATTCAGATGAGCAGAGAAGCAAACAGGAATAATCAGAGGTCTCGGAGATGTGCCGTATCATTCTCGACGCCTTCATTTTCGCTTTTGATAGGCAGTGGCGATTCAGGCCATATTAATATGTGGATTATTTACTTGTTTTTAGTCGTGAAACTGTTGGGCCGACCCCTCGTCCTTTTACATTTAAAGTTGCAAGATTAACTTTATGGTTCATAAACTGATACGTTTGACGCATCGGATGCGGAAATTCTGGTTGATCCCGTTCACCGTCTAGTGTAGAAAGTGCGGCCTGTTTCCGCTCCCTAAGTGACTTTATGGCTTAAGTCATATGGCTTTAGCCATATTATAGGGAAGCTCCCAATTTACCTGGGCTATATGTTTTTTTTGTAATCGAATGAAAACACGTTCTTCCGTAGTTTCTGTCCATTGATCAGGCCGGCGGCTTTGCGTGGTCCTTGCGTCTACACCTGTGAGCCATTGTAAAGTGTTGCACCCTTTACCGCAGTGAAGTTTTAATGATTCAGCTTTTTTTGTTGAAACGAGGTTGGCGGTCGTTACATATAATAAACAATGCCGGTACATAAACAACTCAGCCCTCTCTCTGAGTATGAAAAGAGCTGATAATGCTGCTATTCACGTCTCTTCCCTGCTCAGTTAGTTTTCTACCAGATTTGTGCTTGGCCTGCAGCCAGCCCAGCTGCTCCCTAGACTAGAAATCCTTTCTCCCCACCAACATAAAAAGGATTTGGAAGCATTTAGCTTGGATACTCATAATAATCAAATGATATCTTTCTCACACTACTTGTTCTATTTCGATTTTTTTTTTTAATTTGAAATATTTTGTCAGTGCTTTTCAAAACCACCATGACATGCATGTCAACATTAGTTTGTCTGTTTTGTTTATCATTATTGTTAAAGTTGTTGCGCTGAAATTCTTTTCTGTTTTTTTATTTTGTTCATGGCATCATTACTGATGCAATCTAAATTTGTTGTAAAGGGGAACTGTCCAGTGCTGAAATGGCAAGTGATGGTCATTTGAATCACTAGTGAATATGCTCTTAATGGTGTATGTGTTGATGCACAGATGTCCAGCTCGCCGCTGTCCAAGAAGCGTCGCTTGACAGGAACAGAGACGAAGACGGGATCCCACTGCTCCTCCTCTAACTCTGTCAGAACTGAACTGTCCCACACACCTGCCAACGTAAGTACAGATGCATACACTGTGCATTATGGGTAAAACTTGTAACATAAACTGACCCCCCCTCTCTCCCCAGGGCATGGCTAAGAATGGCAATGATGCTGAGATCGATGAAGGCCTGTACTCCAGACAACTGTAAGTCTTTTCCTCATAGAACATTGTCCTCATCAAGGAACTGTCCAACATTCAATATTTTTTATTAGGCTGGTTGTTAAACAATGTGTAGTTGTATCAGTGGTGCTTTGTATCCTTCTGTAGTTATGTGCTGGGCCATGATGCTATGAAGCGCATGCAGAACTCCAATGTCCTCATCTCTGGTATGCGAGGGCTGGGAGTGGAGATTGCAAAGAACGTCATCCTGGGAGGAGTCAAAAGTGTCACCGTGCACGACCATGGTGTTGCAGAATGGAGAGACCTCTCCTCACAGGTGTGTGGGAGTGTGGACACAAGACTGCCACTCTGAAGCAGTACTTTTATAGGTTATGATACACTAAATTGTATGGACTCTCCACAGTCTTTGAGCCATGCTCCAAAGTTCAATATAACTGCATCATACAAGTCACTTGTTCTGTTGTACTGTTGCAACCTCACAATTGTGCAGCAGCCAACCCCTCCCTTACTAACTGACTGACCTAGATTTAGCAGTGGGTGGCCTCTCCCAGGGTCATATCAAAGTGGAGCTAAGGCCTGTCAGAGGGCTTTGTTAAAGTGGAAAGATTGCTTAGGTCTTTTATACTGTTTTCACACCAAAATTAGTGGGTATACGCAGGTTTTTTAAACCCGGTAAAAAATAGCCGAGTGACACCTTTCCCATTGCCAGAAGACGAGTATGCCTTGCTGGGTTTTTTTTTGGTCACGTTCAACATCACGAATGACGCCACAAACGCGCCGGAACACAATGTAAACACAAACAGTAAATGTTGTAAACGTTGAGGCAAGGGATGTCAATTTTAAGACATTTCAATGACAGAAAATAAACTAAATGCATGTTTTCAATCAAATGTTTGTCTCGAGTACGGTGTCCATAATAGGACATCCACAGACCTTTGAGAAACGGCATCGTTCCTCATCAGTCCTCATGTCTCACAGTAAACGGTGTCATTCCTCTGATTAAAATCCTTCAGTTGTTGGCCAAAAGTTGTCAGGTCTCCTACCAAACAGCCTCAGACGGAACTTTTCCTATATGCTACATATGTCCATTGTCAGAGTAGCGGTTATAGTGCTACAATGCTAACCTAGCTCTTGAGGGGTTGAAGCTGTTATTTTTCTATTTTTGACAATCTAACCTGTGACAACACGTTAATTCAGGTTGTAAGGACTATGGCTGTTGGTAGTTGTTGATTTTGTTTAAATGTGCCGAATTGTAATTTTATGGGTTATTGTTGTTCAGACAATTAAGCTAAGCTAAGCTAGCTCGTCGCTCCGGCAGCCTCGAACCATCCGATTAATACATCTCCGCCATAGCTTTCAAAGCAGCTGACAGCTGTTGGTGATGGATGATGACATCATTCATAGGACCAATCGTGTTGGTCGCATCAGCATGATATCGCGCCGGAAAAGGGGTCGAAAATTAGCGTGTCCACCTGGGTGTCACGTTCCCATCACTGCCAATCAGCCGGAGCCAATAATACCCGTGTATTGCAGAGTCATTTGACCCGGGACTGAATGCCGGGTGTAACCTTTCCCACTGCAGGCAAAAGCCAGATGTTAGCGGGTGTTAGCAGGTTTTTTTGCCCAATGGAAATGCGGTATCATTGGCCTGAGACCCTCACACTTTTGACTGCTCCATTTGAGCCCAGACAGCTTAATGTGTGGATAGATTGCACAGATGTGTTCAGTCCAGAGACCATGTAGAGACCTTGAATTTTGACAACTTTTCTCGATCTGGTAAATTTAAGTAATTGTGATGAGAACCTTATGCTAGCTATCTGTGGTCACCCAGTCTCCATTAAAGGGATAACATGGTGGTTGAATGTGACACATGCCAGTTATCTTGATCTAACATCAAAGTGAATGTACCCATCAATGTTGTTCAGTCATTTTTAAGTACTATATAACTCCAATGCCCAAATTTCCCATTCTACAAGTTGACCTTGTTTTGTGGGCGTGTCAATGAGTCAACTGCCAGTGAGTATGATTGACAGGCCGTGCCCCCACCTTTGTTGTTTGTTACCATAGTTACCCCGAGAACACTTCCTGGCTGCACCTGATCGTTAGGCTGTCCTTGGCATCTGCTTGCAGATTTCAAAACAGACCAACATGGCGGCTTGTTTGGCAACTTTGTTATATTATGAAAATAGTTCACCAAAATGTGTTTCTGAAAACATTTGAGGTGAGAAATAAGCCTACAGTTGCTGAATCTGTCTTAATTTTAGATCGACAACGGTCAGTTTAAAAGTTTGTCCGTGATATTCAGCCCGCCGGGCTAATGGCAGCTAGCGGGCTAATAGCGGGCCGAAACTCGTGTGCAAACTTTTAAGCTAACCCGCACTGGCAGGGAGGAGAGTCAATGGGCCAGCAGACCGCTTTATTTACAATACCAGTCAATAAAGTTACTCGGGACGGCCACCATCGTGCTCGGCACAGTTAGCTGTTAGCGCCGTTAGCCAAACACACTGTAGCCCACCGGCTGCTAACAGTTAAAGCATAAGTTTGGTATTTTTCAACCTGGACCCTATTTTCCCATGGTCGTGTAACTGTTAGGAACAAAAAAAATTGAAATTAGTCCTGTACAGAGCGAGAACTGCTGTTAGCGCTTAGCCGCTAATCCGACTACAACGTTAGCTGAAGGGCAAGTGTGTACGTGCTCTAAAAGAGTGTTTTCGAAATGTTATTTCTCTGTCGGGATCCTGTCCGACACTTAAAACAACAATCAGAGCCTGTCAGTAGCAAAAAAAAAATATGCTTTTATTGCATGTACACACTTGCCTGTCAGCTAACGTTGTAGATGGATTAGCTAAGCTAAGCACTAACAGCAGTTCTTGTTCTATACTTGACCAATTTCAAAATCCTTGTTCCCATCAGTCACGCAGACACAAGACCATGGGAAAATAGGGTCCAGGTTGAAAAATACCGAACTTATCCTTTAACTAGCTCTCCTCTTGCCGATTTCAACATGGATTTGTTGTCCTGCCAGCAGGCCATTTGTGACTGAGGGGATAGATGGACCAGTACCGCGGGAACATTTCAGAATGCTTATTTACAATACCAGTTGATAAAGTTACTCGGCCCGATCTTTGACGTGTGTGACCGTCGCGCTCGGCAGGTGCACCGCCCGTCCTGGCAGGTCAGCCGCAGAGCAGCAAAGTTGGGCAGGCTTTCAGGCAGCTTACCAGCGCCAACCTTGTCTGGTCGGCTCTTCCAGGTCTCCCTCTGCTGGGTCCTCTGGGAACACAGACGGTTGAGACCAGCAGCGGCAGGAGGAGAGCTTGTTAGCTGTTAATAGCCAGTGGGCAGCAGACCTGCGGTGTGTTTGGCTAACGGAGCTAACAGCTAACCCAGCAGCGGCAACCGTCCCTGTCCCTGCAGCCGTGGGAACAGGGACTATCGCCGCTGCTGGTCTCTGCTCTCCGCTCTCCACTCCACAGTCCAACAGCAGACCTCCTGTCTCCTGTTCGAACTCAGTCACTCACACAGACAACCACCACCACTCCCTATCCACCAATCAGCGTGGACAGGGGAGTGGTTATCCTTGAGTGACTAACAGCGAGGACAACATTCTCAACCAGTTGAAAATAGGACAATAAATTTAACACGCCTAGTCGCCTACTTCTCCAAAACTAAAGAATGGAATATTTCATCATGTTTCTTCAATGCCCTCTTGTGCAAATAGCATATAAAACCTTAGAAAATGTGACAAACCACCATGTTATCACTTTAAGGACCATTTGGTGCTTGTCCCTTTCTCATTAAAGCAACGTTAGATAGCCTAAATTTATTACTCATGTTCTGACATTCCATCTCTTTATTAAAGGAGATAAGTGTTAATCTGCTATTCAGTCGCAATTGCCATTTATCACTATTTGGCACTCGTTTTCCAGTATTGGTAGTTATTATTGATTGGCCTTCTGTATTTGTATCTGTCACCCATAAAAGTGTTATTTTTCTGTTATCAGTTCTACCTGCGGGAGGAGGACCTGGGGAAGAACCGGGCCGAGGTGAGTCAGACTCGTTTGGCTGAGCTCAACAGCTACGTCCCCGTGGCCGCCTACACTGGAGCACTCAGCGACGACTACCTGACTCAATTCCAGGTATAACTTAGCTTAACACTAGCACCCCTCATCTCAGCATACAGTGAAAATGGTGTGCCAGTTTCAATTAATCCTTTTGTTTTGTGCTATAGGTGGTAGTGCTGACTAATTCCACTCTGGAGGAGCAACATTATGTTGGAGAGTTGTGCCACAGCAAAAGCATCAAGCTGGTCATCGCAGACACACGGGGCCTGTTTGGGTAAGACCATTCATTGTCTGGATAACGTCCCACTACAGTCTAGATTTGTTCACACCATGTGCCTATCACTTGTATGTCCATGAGTGTCTTAACATTTGTGTGTGCAATTTGCTTTGCAGACAGCTGTTCTGTGACTTTGGTGAGGAGATGGTGGTGTATGACACCAATGGAGAGCAACCGTTGAGTGCCATGATCTCCATGATCACCAAGGTCAGTCCTTACATTTACCCTATAGTTGTTTTTTACAGAGCCCTTGCTGCTTTTCGCAACAAAGCCAAGATTAATCTTTTTTAGGTAGTTTGACATGGAAAAGGTCATACAGTGGTTAATTCTCGGTTTCTCCAGGACGGTGCAGGTGTAGTTACGTGTCTGGATGAAGCCCGTCATGGTTTTGAGAGCGGAGACTTTGTCACTTTCACAGAGGTCCAGGGTATGACCGAGCTCAATGGCTGCCAGCCAGTTGAAATCAAGGCTCTGGGTAAGGCTTAAAAAGAGGACAGATGTTTTAATGAACCTTGAAATGTCTTTTAGTGATTGACATAAATTGTTCTAATGTTTCTTGTCTCCCTCTAGGTCCCTACACCTTCAGCATCTGTGACACAACTGGCTTTTCAGACTATGTAAGAGGAGGAATTGTCTCCCAGGTCAAGATGCCCAAGAAGATTGCTTTTGTAAGTGGCTGCCATTGTATCCAGCTGCTATGTCACAGTGACATGATGATGATAAATGTATAAAGTCGCAAGTCATTCTTTCCTTACAGATCTCCATTGTGCGATCGTTGCATTTTGCGACCCTATTACCAATACTGCTGCTGAAAAGCTAGCACGTCGCTGAAATTTTGATTTCCTATAGTACGCTTTTACTTTTGCTCCCACCCAAAACACACGGTTCTCACTCACTTGGTCAGTAGTTAAATTCTTTGTAAACTATCTGAAGGCTATTTGACCTGTTCACACATTCAAGCTAGTGTTTGCTAACTAGAATTACATTTGTAGTAAACCAGTGTATTAGCCTCCACAACTCAAAGCAGAATTAAGTCCATTTTGCATTTACATTTCAAACATAGCTTATATGCACTTGGCCCACAATATAGGAAACTGTTGTGCTTAAATAATAATAATCTGTCTTGCCATGAGTTAAGCTTGGATAAAGATTTTAAGAGATAGCCAGAGATTATGGACTGCTTTTGAACTCTCAAAATATTTTTTTTAATTGGTACTACATTCAGTGCTTTTGGAAATATTGTAATTTCATGGTTAGCATGAGTGACCCCAAAAAAGTGGTGAATGTGACTGGGAAACAAAGGAATATAATAGGAAAATATGAAATAACTGAAAGTTCACTTCCTGATTTATGATATCTGCTTCGACATCAACCAAAATCTGGTGTAAAGCGCGAATATAGCCCGACGAACATACAGAACCCACTTCTTATTCAGTTGCTCCATCCCGAGCACCTAAAATGTCAGTGCCACCAGTGGAAGTTAGCCTGCAGTCCTACTTTACGGTCTTGCATGCATTTCCTGTACAGAAATCCGTCTCTTCCTCCATGGCCGAGCCAGAGTTCGTGATGACCGACTTTGCCAAGTTTGAGCGTCCAGGACAGCTGCACGTGGGCTTTCAGGCCATCCATGCCTTCGAGAAGAAACACAGCCGCCTCCCCAAGCCTTGGAGCCAGGTAACCCTCACTTATGTTACTGGGAGTTTCTCAACTGGTGGGTTGCGGAATCCTTCTGAATGGGTTGCAGCGTGAGCGGTAAAAAAAAAAAAAAAAAAATTAACAGAAATAAAATTTGAATGCAAAAGTACCCAGACTTTGAAACTTAACAGGAGTAAAGCCCATCCCCAATTATCTCATTAGCTTCCCCAAATACCTGTTAAGTGAAAACAGCTCATTTAGTAGGCCTACTCGGAGAGATATATACTTTATATTATGTGTGTAGACACAGTTATGCAGTTAGGATCATTTTATTCATATTCACCAGGATCAGCAGCAGTTGTGATGTTCATACTTATCAGTTTATTAATCAGGATCAGTTTGTTATTGCTAGAGTAATGTGCTCTGAATGCAGGGATGAAAATATTTGTTTTATTTTATGTTGAAGCCATGATGAATACATTTTCTTGGTTTGAATTCTATAAAAGTGGGTCACGACTTCACATTACACAAACACATTATTTTGCTGTATACAAACAAAACTTTATTGTACTTTTTGCAACTTCTGTGAAGTCTAAAACCCGATTCTTGCTTCTGCGTACGTTCACATGAGTGTTTGCATTAACGCTGACTGCGGATTAGTGTCGTATTTACTAAAACTAACAGTGCAGCAAACGAAGAAGAAGAATCCAGATATGGAATCCAGTTTCCACCCCCGGTAAAGGTGTAAACAAAGACATGCTCGTTAAGTTGTGGTGGATCTATTTATTTATTTATTTTGCAAGCCTCATCTGAGTCACACCTCTTAGGTTACGCACACAAGTTATGCTCCATCAGTCCTCGGACCTGCACTGTCTTTGGTGTAAGTTTTTGCACCAGCATCTTGGTGTAAACTACAATGCCACCTTAAACTACATTATTTTATAAGCACGGGAGATTAAAAAAACAGGATTAAGTGACTACTTGTCATGTTGCTGAACAATGAGAATTTATTGTTTGATGTAACTTGCTGTTTGTTTGAAGCCTGTTTGTTTTATATGTGAAACTTTCTTTTTTTATGCTGCTGTCTTGGCAAGGACTCCCTTGTAAAAGAGATTCTGACTCAATGGGATTAAAAGAAAACTAAACTGCTCCATTGCTATTGTCCATTTGATTTAATTGTGTTTTGGGTCTTTGCCAAACCCCTGACGATACCGGTTTGTTTGTTTGATGCACACGACTGCAGCTACACTCAACGTATTGAGTTTTGGGAGGTTTTCAACTAAATTTTCAACAACTGGGAATGAAATGAAGGTTTCTGTATAGCTGAAATCTTTGATTATATAATACAGACAGTACAATCTCTATGATAGAACATATGATTATTTGTGCAGCCTTATGTGGTAAAATTAATGGTATGTCATCAATATCATATTTTTTATGAGTCAATGCATTTTAGTGTGTATGTTATTAATATGTTGAGCCGTGTGTGTTCCAGGCTGATGGTGATGAGCTGGTGACGTTGACTAAGGAGGTGAACTCTGCCCAGACTGGGTCAGCTAAAGTAGATCAGCTGGATGAAGCTCTTATCAAGAAGCTGGCCTTTGTCTCTGCTGGTGATCTGGCCCCTGTCAATGCTTTCATTGGAGGTCTGGCTGCACAGGAAGTGATGAAGGTAAACACTTACCTTCCAGTCAGTCACCAGTCCTTGATTGGGTGGTGTGAGTATGTGTTTTGAACTTTACTCCTACGTGCAGGAAAAGATTCATTGCACACACAGCTCAGTCTTATCTGGTTGATGATTTTCATAAAGCATTCTCTTTTCACTCTTTATGAAGACATGCATGTCCAAGCAGTGGGTATCGGTGTCTGTGTGAAGTGTTTTTGTTCATGTTATCTGTAATTAGACATGTTGTGACATGCTCATATGTTTACCTAGTACTTTTAAACTGTACTGACTGGAAAGAGCTGTAAATTCATTCAGATACATGGGGTTTTTTTTCTTCACATTTTCTGACACGTCTCTGTCCATTAGGCATGCACAGGAAAATTTATGCCCATAATGCAGTGGCTGTACTTTGATGCTCTGGAGTGCCTGGCTGAAGAGGAAGGACCCATGCTCACAGAGGAAGAGTGTGCTCCTGTAAGTGTTTAGAGCAAGACAAATGCACTCAGACTGATAGCAAATGCACTTGTTAATGACAAATGATTGAGCCAACATCTTGTATATTCATCTTTCTCTCCCAGAGAAACTCTCGTTATGATGGGCAGATTGCAGTGTTTGGCACCAAGCTGCAGGATGCACTTGCCAAACAGCGCTACTTCCTGGTGAGTCGGCCAATCACATGCTTTCCAAACACCTTCACTGGCATCCTGTTGCTAAGGAAGATTTAACTTTGGCAGTTCTCCTATTTAACCCCATTGGAAGTTTTTAGGCCCAGTTTGCCAGTCTTGTCTCATAACAATATGATCAAATTCTTTGATTTTTCTCCAGAATGTTGTAAATTAATATTGTGTTCTAAATCCGGGGTCCTCAACCACCGGGCCGCGAAGCAATGGCCAATGGGCCGCAGAGATTTAGAAATTAAGCCTACCAAAAAAAAAAGTATATTAGGTTTGGTCCGATGCCATCGTCTGACGGCTAATTAACACAATGTAATAGTCAAAATTACTGATGCGCATTTCTGACTTACATATGGAGCATCATTGTCAACTTAGTTTATAAAATCAGCCCATACAGCTCACCACGCCACACCGCACCGGACCACGCTCGTTCGTTCAACTGAGGAGAGCAGAGCTTTTACTTTGAAAGGTACGGCGGGGGTGGAAATATTGGGGTGCTGACAAAACCGGATGGCTGACAGAGCGATGAGTAGTAGAGGTGGCCCCCCTCCGATCTCATCGTCAATCATCAATGTGGAAGTAAACTTCACAAAATTCACATATGTTCACGATGAGCAAACGGGCGTCATCAACTGACTCATGACTCATGCCGGCCGTTATGAAAAAGATCAGAGAAGGTAATTAGCAATCTCTTGTTGAGGTGGATAGAAGCTTTTTAAATTAACTTTAATAATAATATACCATTGTTCTTTGTAAATAAGAAATAATGGGTTTTCTAACAATCTATCACTGTAGTCTATTCAAAAATAATAGTCATTCAAAATAAGGAATTGACTTTACTGGCCAATTGGTAGTTTGGAATTTTTACAAATTGTTTTGTTTAATAGTTTGTTACTGTCTATTAATAAAACAAACTAATACAACTGTGTTTTTATTCAG
>CABFOS010143901.1:6694-19109 GCA_900660315.1 Diretmoides pauciradiatus
CCCTCCCCCTCTCTGTCTCTCTCTCTCTCTCTCCTAGACGAGGCCGGTCCGGGCCCCGTCAAGAGCAAGTACGACGCTCTGGACTTCGACACTCTGCTGAAGGAGGCGCAGAAGTCCCTGCACCGCTGACGTCACGGCGCCCGGGACTGGCCAGCCTTAGTAAACTGCGTCAACGCCCATCCGACAACGTGGCCCCGCCCTCTGACAGGCCTCTCAGTACCTCCAGGCAAGGCAACCTTGCAAAATGTTTACATTTTTACCATTGGAATAACGTGACGAAAAGGACCTTGTTTTTTTGTTTTTCTTTCACTGGAGGATACTGCTCAGACACGAGGAAGTTGCGGGAAATCTGGTGGAGTCAAGAGACAATGGAGGAAATAGGACTTTTAACAGCAGTGGTACAAGGACAACAACTATAAACAGCAATGACAACGAGTTCTCTATTGAACACAACAACAACAACAATAACAACAAAGCTGCTTTCTGCCTGTCGGTGACATCATCACCCCGCGTCAGGTGTGAGAGACCTCTGTAGCAACAATACCTTGCTATCCCCGCGTTGCGTCGGTCGTCGTGGTGTGTGTGTTTCTGCGTGTGCGTGTCGTTTGTTTTCTGTTTGTTTGGTATAGCCCCTCCCCCTTTCTCTCTGGTCACGGGTGGTGAAACGGCGAGGCGCTGTTCGGCATGAAGTCGTGCGGTTGTATAATGAGAAGAAAAAAAAACTGCTTTGTTTTTAGCGGAAAAATTGTGGATGTTATAAAAATTTCCGAGGGGAAAAAAATACAACAAACTGTGTGTGCATTATGGACAAAGAAAATAATGGAGAAAAAAAACATTTAATGTAATCAAATGATGACTGACAAAGTTTACAAATCTAAAATGAAGAAGAAAAAATCATGTTTTTTTTCTGTTTTGTAATTGTAGTGCTTCCTTGATTTGATCTATGCACTGTAAGGAGGTCGGCGTCTCCACGATCCTCCACTCTCCCCCTCGACTCTCACTCTACCACGCCCACTACAGAACACGCCCACCACAGGCCACGCCCACTACAGAACACGCCCACCACATGCCACGCCCACTACAGAACACGCCCACCGCAGGCCACGCCCACTACGGCTTCTGCTACTGGCTGCTGCAGGCTGCGTCGTACGGGCCGGCGTGTCGAGCGTCCCCACAAGACCCCGACCTCGGGGAAATGACATCTGAAAATTGTAGAGCTGCAGCTATCGATCATTTTCATTATCGATTAATCTGTCGATCATTTCCTCGATTAATCAATTAGTTGTTTGGTTCATAAAATGTCGGAAAATGGTGAAAAATGTTGATCAGTGTTTCCCGAAGCCCAAGGTGATGTTCTCAAATGTCTTGTTTTGTCCACAACCCAAAGATATTCACTGTCATAGTTTACTGTCACTTACTGTCATAGTAAATAACTAAGTATAGAACTAGTAAAGTACTAAAGAAACCGCAACATAGTCACATTGGAGAAGCTGAAATCAGAGAATCTGGATGTTTGTTCTGAAAAAAATGACTCAGAACGATTAATCCATTATCACAATAGTTGGCGATTAATTTAATAGTTGACAACTAATCGATTAATCATTGCAGCTCTAGAACCAAGCCGTCTTCTTTGTGATCATTAATTAAATCGTATTCAGCAGTGACATTATCTGCCGATTTGCCCAACGCTGATACTGAAGTTATACTTTCCTGTATTTTTCTCCCTTCATTAACTAACTGCCAAACTACAGTACCATTAGTCATTTTAGATGCCATCGATCAAACTGACCCAGATGTGACAGCGGTAGGTTGGATGGATTCCCTAACCAATCAGATCATGTCAGCCGGTGACTAATCACATGACTTCCCCCCGCCCATTCTTCTTGAATGCACTCCTTGCTGGCTATCCAGACCCCGAACCACTAACCTGATTAAAAATGTGCAGCTGGTTTTGAAACATCAGTTAGCCTCGGGGGGGGGGGATGGTGTATCCACAGGGTCTTGCGTCTCTATGGCAGCAGGGTCCCGCTGAACACGAGTGTCCACTAAAGCCTGCAGCCTGTTAGCAAACCCACGAACGGCCACACCTGATGCAACAGTTATTGTTTTCATGAGGACTGCAGCAAGCAGGTTGAAAGTGGGGAAATAAAGAGGGGACCCAATGAGATGCCCTGGTGGACACCACCTACACCTTCTTAAGGCGCTCACATAGTCGGCACATACACTGCGCCAACGGACCACGGACAGACAGTCCGCAGTCGGTTGCCTTTCATAGTCCAGTCATATTAACGCATACCCAAGGCAACATTTCCCACACATCTGACACCGGCGCTACGCGAGGTACGCGTGTGCCCTCGCCAAGCACACAGAGTTTGGTTGCGCAATAGCACAGGGCAACCCGCAGCCACACAGACACCATGTATTACCGTATTTCCTCAAATATAAATTGATAGTCAAATGAAAACCAAGCCTCTAATAAATATCGGGGGCATGGTCGACATGATTAAATAAAAGCCAGCTTCAAATACAGACCGGGGGAAAAACCAAGGATGGATAAACTGCTAACTGCTGTATGAATTTCTAAATCACAGGTGGTCCCCAGGTAATACTAGTCCCTTGCGAATAGGGCTTTAGCTGGAGTCCTTGCCTACCCTGGGAAGCGGCGGCGGGGAAGGCCCCCCATTGGCTCCAGGGCCCTGGGCACGTGCCCACTTTGCCCATGCAGTAATCCGTCTATGCTGCTTAGGTTCGCTTCTGGTCTGCTTCTGGTCTGCGCGACCAAAGCGGAGTCCAGTCCGTGTATGTTCCGTCTTGACTATGAATTGGGCTTCACCCTGGTTAATACCCTGAGAAAAAGCTCATCAATCAGTTCACCTGTAGTTTCTCCTCTTTCACATAAATGAGTCATCACAGATTTAGAACTGCTAATGCATCTACAGAAATCAGAATCACTTCATTAACTTTCTCTCGGCGACGTTGGTGCACTGATAAATTCACAACTTGCAGCTCAGTTTCAAAGTAAAAGGACATCGAGACTTCAAATCCAGCAGGTCTCTGAAGCCATTTGCTCCCCGCGGTCGGTCCACCCGGTGAAAACCATCCAGCTGTTGTTTTGCAACGCATACTTAGAAACACGCAGATGTCAGATCACATCGAATGTATTCAAAAATCTGAATGTAAACCCCAAACTGCTTGTGGAGCTTTGTGGTGCTTTACAGTCGTCCGGTTACCTCTCCGCAGAACCGACTGGTTTCAAGTGCAGTTCGGGTATGCGTGCACGCTTTGCGTTCCTGATGCAGCCAGTAGCGTCGGCCCTGCCAGGGAGAGAGCCTCCAAGCCCGCCAACATGGCGGCAGCGCCAAACCGCCACAAAACACCGCGGCCGGGGAATGAGCGAGGAATGGGCGCAAAAAGAACGAAAGAGCATCGGACGAGAATCTTACTTCTCAGAAGTCCGGGAGGTACTGTATCAGCTGAGCCTCTCTACCTCACATCCCTTCATCCCTCCTTTCTTTCTCTCTGACACTCTCCCTCCCTCCTCTTTTATACTTCTCTCCTTCTTCCTGTTATTATCGTACTCTGTGCGAGGGTTTCCCAGTCCTGCTAAGCCCCTCCGAGGGGAAATCACTTTCTACCGGTCTCTCTCTCTCTTTCCGGTCTCTCTGTCTCTTTCTCTTTCTCTCTCTCTCTCTCTCTCATGGCTAACGGTTTTTAGCGTGTCTGTTTCGTCCGTTGAGTCTCGACCGTGTGTTTTGTGCATCCGAGTGTTTCGTCTTCGTCCCGTGTTCAAGTTGAACGCCCCCGCCGCCGCTGCTTCAGGGGTCGGCAAGGAGGAGGAGGGTCAAAGGTTTGGTGGCGGGTCGGTCGGTCCCTGGTTGTGCCGAGAGGTGAAGACCCCTTCATCCTCTCCTTCTCTCTCTTGTTTTCTTGTTTCCAGGGACACTCCAGCCCTTCATCTCTCCCTCTCCTCCTCCTCCCCGTCCTCCTCTTCCTTCCCAGCATTTCAATAAAGCGCAGCCCGGCTCTTTCGTTCTTTCTATCTTTCTGTCCTTTTCTCTGTGGCCTCGGTTCCAGGCCTCCCCTCCCAAAAAAACCTTCCCCTTTTTGTAAAAGATAACCCCTTCCCTTCCTCTTCCTTCTTTTGTCCTCCTTCCTTTCTCTATCTAATCAACTCCTTGGTAACACACGAAAAATTGAATGTTTACATCACTCACTTCTCCTTCAACTTTATTAGCAACGCACACTAAGTACAAAGACGGTTTATTCAGTGTTGGGAAAAACGGCGACTAAAGCTCAGCGGAGCGACGGACTCATCTCCTCCGGCCTCATCGGCTCGCTGACGTCCAAAACTAACAAAAGACCATTTAGTGATTTTAGACTTTTATACGTACTGATTGAGAAATAACTAAACGAATCGCGAAGTAACTGAAGGAGTATTTGTGCTTAGTATGTCTATGACTAAAAAGTGAGAGAATGTGCTGGTTTACATATTAAAAAAAGAAACAATATATTAGAGTATATGAGTATATAATGTGTATATAGCACTATGCCTCGTTGTAAACATAAAATGTATTGTGTGTTTTTTAAAGGTGGCGGGTTGACGGTCGGTAGCTAATCAAGACAGGAGGTCGGTTTCGTTCCAATAAGTTTGCGGATGTTCAGTACAGGGAAGAAATTAAGGGAAAAACTCAGTCGAAACGACGTCACGCAAAAAGTCCAACACTGTTGTAAAAAATAAAAAAACTGAGAAAAATCCCTTTAGACTATGGTACTAGAAGGTTCTGTTTCTTTGCTGTTGTTTTTTAAATGACTAAATATTTTTGATGATTTTTTGTTTTGTTTTTTGTTTTGTTTTCTTAAAAAGCAAATTGAGATGCAATACATTATAATCATCTAATAATATGTGAGGCAGCCTTTCCGGAAGACGGTGTGTGTTTGTTTAACTACAACTACAACAATCTTTGAACTTGCAGATTCATTAGGTGACTGTACTGTATGTAGACTGCTGTAAACAAAAAAACACAAAAAAATCATAAAAACCATAAGCTACAGGAAGGATGTGGTCGGTCATATACATAGAACACCTATACTGAAATAATAAATGACTTAACATATTCTTGCACAAAGTAAGGCCCCAAGAAGTGAAATATCTGCTCACAACATCGTGTTTTGTGGAAAGGAAACTGTTTGATTGCTGCGTTATTGCCACGTTTTGATGGTGCACAGGTTTGTTCAAATCAGATTGAGTTGCTTTGGGCACTTACTTGTATTATGATAATGGATAATAACTATGGTAACTATTGTGAAGATTTATGACTCTGGTATTGGAATGTGGGAGGGAGAAAAAGACGAAAACAAAAGAAAGTTGGTGCTGGTTTGACCCCGTTAAATCTCTGAACTGATGCAGATGTTAGACGTGGTAGAAGTCCCGCCTCTCGCTGCATGCTGGTTGCACTTGCTGCTCCATCCACAACTGTCAGTCATTAAAGGTCCGGTAACCTGCTGTAACCAATCAAGACAGAATTATCTGCAGCACTAATGCAGGAAATGTGCATGAAGGCGTGAAGGGAATTTGTGAAATGAGAGTCTTAAAATGCAGATGACGTGTTCAGTCCACGAAAAGGGACCCCAGCAGGAAAGGTTTTGATCTTAAAGGATAACTTCGGTATATTTCAACCTGGACTTTATTTTCCCATGGTCGTGTGTCTACGCGACTGGTGGGAAAAATCATTTTTGAAATTGATCCAGTATTGAGTGAGCACTGTTTTTTAGCTATTAGTGGCTAATGTGGCTATAACGTTATCGCCGAAGGGCAAGTGAAAAGTCCTTTAAAAGCGGCTCAGATTGTTTTTCTTTACCTTTCGCTTGACTTCTCCTTGAGGAGAATGAGAATCGTTGTTGTGAAATTTACATCTTTGTTAGCCGGTTAGAGCTGTTACATGGATGCTAACACAATAACAACAGTTTAGATAAAGCGAAAGGTAAAGAAAAACATTTTATTTCTCTGTCGGGATCCTGTCAGACACTTATAACAACAATTGGAGCCTGTCAGTGGCAAAAAGAACAAACTTTTAGAGGACTTTTCACTTGCCCTTTGGCGATAACATTATAGCTGCTAACCGCTAAAAACAGTGCTCACTCAATACTGGATCAATTTAAAAAAAAAATCCCACCAGTCACGTAGATACACGACCATGGGAAAATAAAGTCCAGGTTGAAATACACCTAAGTTATCCTTTAAGCACGACCAGAACCTGAACCTGACCTTAGCCAAAGTTGTTTTACTTTCCTGGACTGAGCTGCTAGCTAAACCTAATGATGGACACGTGAAAACGGAGAGTCCAGAATGAACCATAATGTTATTCTGCATCTCAGAGTTTACACTCATTTCAGGAAACGTAGTGAAGCTACATGCTGCATGAAGCGGATTTCTATCACGTCTATCTGAACCTGTGAGGGTTCTTCCATCGTAGAAACATCCCGATTCTCATCGTGGCAAGCCTTAAAAATCAACATGGGGAAAACAAAGCAACCACTAGCTTTTACTATTACCGTTCCAACTCCTTTCCAATCCAATGTGGTTTAATATTAAATAATTACTGACGTAATTACAATTTTTTTCAATACAGCCATATTATAAAAAGGTATATATACATATATATGAATATATATTTGTGTGTTGGTGTAGATATCTAGATGATTATATACTTTCTTATAGAAAACGTTGATGTTGACCATTCTCCTCAGTGTTTTGAGAACACGTTGACACATTTCAACATTATAATGCGGCTGTCCTCTTGGTCTAGGGGTCCTAGGTCAAAGGGCAACGAATCCAAATCCAAAAAGAATCCTTCCAAAGGGAATTACTCTCTTCAGAATGCAATACCTTTCTTTCCACTCTTCATTTCAGAAAAATGGCAAGAAAAACCAGAAAACTTGAGAGGCAAGTTGACCAAAAAAAAAAATCAACAATAAAAAAAAAGAAGGTGAATTTGACGACGGCTTGGGAGAAACGTGACGTTTTGAACGGCCGCCTCAGGTTCAGTTTTATAGATGTCATAATAATGTTTCCAGCGACATGGCCCACGAAAAAAAACATATTTGTGTCACTTTTCGCAGTAGCACTTTGGGTTGTTTAACAGTGTGTCTGTCAACTCGCTACAGCGTCCAATTATTCCCTACAACCAAGACAGGAGTGCTTGCAATACTGGCCCCGCCTCCGGCCTCTCAACCTCGTCTGTGATTGGTTGTCCACCATATATGACGCTGAAGCATTTGTCGGGTTTTAAAGGCTAACATCAGTATTTTTCAACCTGGATCCTATTTTCCCATGGCCGTGTGTCTAACTGACTCGTTGGAACAAGAATGTTTGAAATTGGTCCAGTATAGACCGAGTCCTTAGCTGCTAGCTGTTAGCGCTTAGCTTAGCGAATCCGTCTAAACCGCGAGGCATCGGGGCAAGTGTATAATCCTCTAAAAGCGTTTTTTTTCTTTTTTTGCCACACTGACAGGCTCCAATCATTTTTATAAGTGTCTGACAGGATCCCGACAGAGAAATAAAATGTTTTTCTTTACCTTTCGCTTGATCTGGTTTGTTGTTATTGTGTTAGCATCCACTTGGAGCACAACTAGCCACAACAACAGCTGTCCCTATCCAAGATAGGTCTATATGCAACAAGAGGTATCACTCCTCACGAGAAAAAAAAAGTTTTATTTCTCTGTCGGGATCCTGTCAGACACTTATAACAACAATCGGAGCCTGTGAGTAGCAAAAAAACTTTTACAGGACTTTTCACTTGCCCTTCGGCGATAACGTTATAGCTGCTAATCGCTAAAAACAGTGCTCACTCAATTCTGGATCAATTTCAAAAATTATTTTCCCCACCAATCATGTAGACACACGACCATGGGAAAATAAAGGCCAGGTTGAAATATAACGAAGTTATCCTTTAACACCCCAAATTGTGGTGGAATACATAAACCAACGGATAGTTGGTCAAACATGATGACGACTGTGATGTCACATAGGCGCTTCGTAGGGACTGTCACAATCCAGCGACATGTCAGTGGGTCGTTTTGGTGGAAGAGAACATTTTGACATAAAGGGCATATGTTGTTTGTTTTCATTGCTATTGATTTTATTGTCTATTTACATCTAATGACTATCAAATTCACATAATTTTTTGACAGATTTGTTTTTTCTTTTTTTAACTTAGTTTTTGGTAAGAAAAAAACAGGTAAATACTGCTAGTAAGATTTTATATTTTTACATATGTTGGTTTTATTTTGCGTTTCTTCTTTTTTATTTATACGCCACTTAGTTTGGATGTCTTTAAATGGTGTGTTTTTTTCTTTTTTTTCTTTTCTCTCGTTTTGTGTGATTTCATGTCTTGAGAATGTGGAGACAAATGCATTTCAGTATTTTTGAATTGTTAAAATCTAGTTTCATAGAAGCGGAAGTATCTGATGTTATAAATTATATTTTAATTCATGTAAATAGTTTAAAACAGAAGACTATGGCTTCCTTTTAAACTGAATACATTTCTCTTCAGAGATTGTTTACATTATAAAACTGTAGAGATGTGCTCCTCATATACTGTATAAAGTACATATATTCATTGATTTGCCTCCAAAAAATAAAATCCTAATGAACAGCATTTCCTTCTGAGTGGATGGGATCATTTCTGAACAAGGACGGAAGAATACATGTTAATACTTATTAACAGTAGAATAATAATGTGTAATGTTTAAGCTGGGTGTAACTAATAGATTCACCCTATTTGCCCAAACGAAGGTGTGTTGTTTTTTTATTCAGCTTTGTTCCTGTGGTCTTCCTCTCTGCTCTTCATCACCTGTCAATCAAACAGTGTGTCCAGTACTGTGACGTCTTTCTCCTCTGATTCTCTGTTGATGGAGTTTGAGTTTCTGTTCAGCCATGGTGGCTATCACTGCTCATGCTAACTACCCAGTTCTTCTTCTGGTGAAACGTAAAACGCATCACTTCCTGTCTCCAGAGGATTTCTCCCAGGAAAGACCTACCTGACACCAGAGACCAGCAGATGGAAAAGCTTCATGACCTGGTAGAGGTTGATCATTATTGAGGTTCATTATTGAGGTTCAAACACATACACACACGTGTCTGTGTGTATGTATTTGCCCCTATGATAAGCTCATAGGCCAAACAACATTACATACATATATTTAGAAATCAAGTTATATAATCATCATCAATAACATCTGTGTTGATCTGTCTTGCAGCTGTTGTTTTATGTCCTAGGCTAGGATGTGTGTGTGTGTGTGTGTGTGTGTGTGTGAGTGAGTGAGTGATTGAGATATGCTAGGGTGTCCTGGGCGGTTGCTAGGGTGTCCTGTGCAGTTGCTAGGGTGTTCTGGGCGGTTCCTAGGGTGTTCTGGGCGGTTGCTAGGGTGTTGTACAGTAGGCAGTTGCTAGGGTGTCCTGGACAGTTGCAAGGTTGTTCTAGGCAGTTGCTAGGGTGTCCTGGGTAGTTGCTAGGTGGTTGCTATGGTGTTCTGGGCAGTTGCTAGGGTGTTCTAGGCGGTTGCTATGGTGTACTGGGCGGTAATAGGCCACCACTATAAATCAAGGCCGCCATTTTGGATACACATGGACACAGTTGCACCATTGTAAATCATACATTGGCAGCCTGGATCCAGAATGGGGCGCTGATTTACAATGTCCTTCTAGATCCATAATGGCAGCCATTGGCCTTGATTTAATGGTGCATCTGTGTCCATGTGTATCCAAAATGGCGGCCTTGATTTGCAATGGTGGCCTGGTTCTAGAATGGGGCCTTGATGGATTGAAAATGGGTGCCTGTACCTTTAAGAGGTTCCGGTTATTTCTGGCTGCTCGTTTGAAAATTCTTACTGATGTGTGCTTCTCTCCAAGCTGTTCACTGTTCTAAATGAGAAATGACATTTCGATATATAATATGTCAATTTAGCTTAAACTCTGACTGAGCTATCACAGTTTAAAAAGTCCCACATTTGTGTTTTTGTTAAAATCTGTCCAGAGCCAAATTACAATGGGAGTCAAATAAAACTTTCAGACAGCCCTGCCTGCACGTTTGGGCGATGTATTCAAAAACGTGAGTCCTATCTCAATGGAAGTAACATTGAATGAGAAAGGTCAGATTTGTCTACAGTTTGATGTATAAATTACTGTTGTACAGTAGAAGCTGTGGGAGTAAGATGATAATGTCTTGGATAGTTTTGAATAGATTTAGAAGGACCAGAGTTAGAGTGTGTGGTGTTACTGCTCTCTAGCTGAATACACACACAGTGAAAATCTGAAAGTCTCAAAAATTGCATAAAACATAAACAGTGATTTTCTAAAAGCTATAGAAGATAACAAAAAGTGTCTTTAGACCAACACAGTTCAAAGTCTTGTGACCCGTTTAAACCTTTAGTCAAGCTTTTCTGCGACAAAGTATGACGACGTGGTGTGGCTCCAAAGACGGGTGGGTTTGGTGAATTTTTTAAATATTTTTCCAAGAATTCCTATTCATTTGAATGGGGAAAATGTTTCACTTTTTCGCCTGTTATGCGAACAATTGAAGTCGGATAATTGAGAACAGTCATTCCGCACTGATCAAGACGCACGTTTGATATATATATATATATATAGCCTGGGTTTTCTCAAAGCTGTGGGACTAGTAGTGTGCCAAAGTTTGTACGGAAGAATAAATAGACAATAAGTATGAGCAATTTTAAGAGTGTGACTTTGCATTGCAAAGCAGTCACACTCTGTATTCCATAAGGAATACTGAGTGTTGACTGCATTGCAGTAATTTTGCTTGGGGCGCCCCTGAATCTGCCTCAAGGACCCCTGGAACCTCCTCAAGGACACCTGGAACCCATTCAAGGACTCCTCGAACCACCTCAAGGACACCTGGAACCCCCTCAAGGACCTCTGGAAACACCTCAAGGACCCCTCGAACCACCTCAAGGACTCCTGAAACCAACTCAAGGACCCCTGAAACAACCTCAAGGACCCCTGGCACCCCCTTAAGGACCCCTGGAACCACCTCAATGACCATTGGAACCCCCTCAAGGACCACTGGAACCCACTCAAGAAACCCTGGAACCCCCTGATGGACCTCTGGAAATACCTCAAGGACCACTGGAACCACCTCAAGGACCCCTGGCACCCCCTTAAGGACCCCTGGAACCTCCTCAAGGACTCCTGGAACCACCTCAAGGACCCTTGGAACCACTTCAAGGACCACACTTCGAGCTTACTGCTGAAGTTGCCCATGCTGAAATGTAGAGCCTGGGTGTGGAGTTTGTGTTCCAGACAGCGTTCAGGGTTTGAAGCCAGACGCCTCAGCAGCGAAGCCAAGTAACCGTCGACAACCTATCAACCCCTGCTGATATATGATGGTCATTTCCTGCTATGGGACAGTAAAAGTCGTACTTACTGCCTCTTTAATATTCCTCCGTTGATCTATTCTTATTTATGTTCTATGCTAATCTATATTCTATGCCCTCTATTTATATTTCTGCTCTGAATCCTTTTACTATTTGCTACAGGAAAGATTAAAGTTTCATCTTATTAACACAGGAGACGTTTGACTCAGTTTCACACTTGGAACAGATGCTGCCTTTTGGTTGCAGGTGGCCAAACGGCGTGAAGATGATCTGTGTGTGTGTGTGTGTGTGTGTGTATGCATGGGTATAATTTGTGTGTGTGTGTGTGTGTACACCATACATGCACACACACACACACACACACACACACCTCTTTCTAGCCTTCCCTGGTTAAACGTCCTATTAACAGGCCACTGGCAATTTTCCACCTGACTGGATTGTGATTCGACGGCAGTTACGGTTCCTAGCGGCTCTAGCGGCGTCCTCCCATCCCGACCCCCCCGTCACTATGACACAGATAACACACCGGGGGAACATGTCGGTCTCAGATGGCTCGGAGGCTACACGGACAGGAGGGATCTTCACCTTGAGGCAAAAAGACTCTTGAGGTGAGGATCAGATGAAAAGCAAAGAGTTCCGAAACGATGAGTACTGTAATTTGATAAAGGTGCTGTGTGACGTAAAAGCATTATAGCAAGATGGAGCTTGAAAAGAGAGTCAGCAGATATTTGTGTTCTGTTCGGTTCCTCCTTTAGTCCATTTGAACTCCAAATAACCAACCTGAAAATGTCTCAGTCCTCTAGCAAGAGAACCAACCAATCTTAAAGTAAGAAGAGCCTCACGCTTGTCTTAAAGGATAATTCCGGTCATTTTCAAAGTTAACTCTTTATTTCCTCATGTTAGTGTGTGTTTGTGACTGATGGGAACAAAAAAAAATGAAATTCGTCCAGTATTTAGCTCGCGGTGGCAGCTCAGCCATCGTGAGCTAAATACTGGACCAATTTTAATATTTTTTGTTCCCATC
>CABFOS010143962.1:12519-25151 GCA_900660315.1 Diretmoides pauciradiatus
ATAATACATCAATGCCTAATTGTGGCAATGCATTCACTCTAGAGTGAATGCATTGCTACAATTAGGCATTGATGTATTATAGGACAGGCATTCATTGCACAAAGCAGCATGGCCCATTAGAGTTCATTTATGTGCACTGAAAACAAACTGTCACCATTATGGGCCTTTGTGGCGGCACTTGATAACTCCTTGGGAGAACTGTCAGCAACGCCCTGCCCTCCCGGTGTCCAGGTATTATCTAGTTGACTCTTATCCTGTTTTCCCCCTCTTAAAGATTGTCTTAAGCATTGTCCAAGGATCTCGTCTCCCAACGCCTTTCATATGACAGAGAATCAGTCAATTATTTGGAAGCGGTGCAGCAGCTCAGGATTAAGTGACTTAGGCGTGCTGCAGACAGCAACCTCCCTCCCCCCGCCTTTGGCCTCAGAGACATCCACAAACGGCGTGGCTCGTCAGGGCTGATTGCAGTGGCATTGGGGCAGATAAGTCAGTCTTACTATTATCCTGCGTAAGCTAGGAGTGCCAAATTACAACTTCAGCCTTAAACCCCCGCAGAGTTTAGTTCCGAATGTCTTAAACCGCAGCAGAGAAGAATACAAATGATCTACTAAAACAGAGACGTGCCGAGGCTCAGACCGAAGGAAAAGGAGTGTGTGTTTATGTGTGTGTGGGGCTTCAGCTCGGGCTATTGGGTCTCTTTTATCTTTTTATTGCTGTCAGCATCTTCCCTGGATCATAACTATGATGTTCTGACAGCTTTACAATAGCCATAATTTAAATTTATTCCTCACAGGTCATCGATTCCTTTGCCACTGCAATGTCATGTGTGTCTGCGATGGAAATGCAAGTCAAGTACAGGCATGTTGGCAAGGATCCAAAGGTATTTATTGATTTTTTCTTCCCCCGTGCAGACTATTAATATCCTAAAACAATCCTAAAATGAGATGAGATTAAAATGGCAAGCTCCAGGTGATGGCCACCAGAGTAGCTCTACTCCTACCACTCTTCCTCCCTCCCTTTCTCCTATTTCACCTCTCACGTTCTATCACTCCCTCCATTTACCACCAATTCAATTTCTCCAAAGCTCCTCACTATCCGTGATTTATGACTTCTCTCCCCATGCCATAAATAACTGGAGAAATAAGGCTCTTTACCTTGCCCACGTACTGCGGGTCTGACCCCATGTACTCCTCCAGCACAAAGAACTGGTTCCACACCCAGCCCCTCTTGACCCGCTGAAACCCAGCCGCCCCATTCCTCATCGGGCCAACCAGGCTCCTGGGATGCTCCCTTCCCGTCCTGCTCCTGCTCAGCAGCGGTGAAGGCGGGCGGAAGGAAGAGGCCGAGCCTTCGTCGAAGAGAATCCAAAGGAACAGCAGCAGGCAGTTCCTTGTGAGCATTGGCGGTCTGTGAGGTTCAGGTCCCCAAGTTAAAGTCCAAAGACGAGAGCTGAGCCACGCTGGAAGGACTTTCAAAGGCGGTTATGGGGGTAGGCGGGCTGGGTCTGTCAGGATCCCACTCAGCGATTCATGGAGCTCATCACCTGGAAGAAATAAGGGGAAATGAATACCACGGTCATCACCTCACATCCACTCAATCTGATCAGTACAATCTGATTAAATTTATCTCTGAGGATTTATAGGAGTTTCCTTTTTTTACAGTGCTGGGATTTCTGGCTTTCAAATGTCTCCCCATTGAATTTCCTCCCAAACCCATATGCATTTTTAACTGCTCAACGACAGTGCAACAACTGAGCAACTAGCGAATCATTCTCAAGCCAAAAAACTCAAACGGCAAAGCGGTATTAGTGCTCCAGTATTTAGCCTTATGGTAAATGAACTGTTCACTAGATATTTCTGTTGGATTTCTGCTCTAATCATCTACCTTTCTCGCCTCTATTGTGAAAATGTGACTTTATTATTTGTGTCAGTTACAGGCCACAGTAAGCTGTGCCAGAGACCTGTCAATGTTGTTGCATTTCCTTTCAGTCGATAGTCGTAGATTTAATTAAATAGCAGGTGGTGAGATTTTACTCGTTGCGTGACACGTTTTGCTTCATAAGCCTCGATTTATTTGATGCTTTTAGCAAGTTTATCAGGAGGCTGCTGAAAATGGAACCAAACGCCTTTCTCTCTCAGTTTTGCAGAACCCCAAATGTTGCTTCATCATTGCATCCCTTTTATCTGAGGGAGTTTCGAATGTCTCATGATGAAGACATATCAAATCGATACAGGAACTGCCAATGCGGAGAGCGGTGATCCCAATGATCTCTTTAAGCGCAGAGCCTTTGCGAACTCTGAGACATCACTCCAGAAAGGAGCACAGCAGATTTGACAGCCAGCGCCACAGCAGATTGTTCCTCTCACCACAGCATGTAATTTGACAGCTATGTATCCCATGAAATAAGAAACTCACAGAAGATTACCAACATATAATCCAGCTCACAGGCGTACAATTGAATATTTCATTTGTTCCTTCTTTCAATATGTACCCGTCTATATCCGGACATAGTCCAATCTGAGTACCTATACGCTTCAGGTGATTGCATGTGCATGTATGTCATGACATTTCTCATCAGGTCAAAAAATTCAATCTGATTTTGCATGCAGGAATGAGGCGGAATTATATGCAGTGTTTCAACTTGCAATACTATACAGTATGTAGCATTGATTTAGGTCTTATAATAGACCTTTTTGAGATTCCCTGCAGGTATAAGCACATATATAGAAACAGTTGTCATTTTTATTGTGTAAAGGGAATAGAAAACACTTTTCATGTAACCATGTTACCATATGAAAGTTTGCACTGTAATGAAAGTTTGCACCAATCCCTCCAATTAAATGCGACGTGAAATTTTAATCACCCAAATGATCTAGGTAAATATTTTTGGCTGAATAGAAGTTAAAGAACTGGATGGATTGAATTATTTCCCTGCATCAAATGATGTAGAGTGGAACAATGACGACACAGAGATGAAAAACCTCACTTTCCTGGTTCAACAGTCATTCATTACACAGTCTAATGCATTAAAAAATCTTAAGAATGCATCAACCTAATTTGTTTAGCCTCATTCATAATTGCAAGCAGTCATTACACTGTTGCTGTTCACACCTTGTTTCTAATCCCCACTACTACATCAACACGCTTTCAGCTATGGCCTTGTTGCTAAACCTCAAGCAGCAACCATGCCAAAACTGCAGTTCCTCCAGTGGCCACTTGAGACTGGCTCCAAAAGTGAGTTAATCCCCATTGAGCCCCATGTTAAAATGCCCAACTTTACAGCAGAAATATAATAAAATGTTTATGTAACAGGTACCAGGGTTGGTACCGAGGCAACATATAATAGTTTTTTTTCTGAAAACAAGACAAAAATGATGAGGCAGGTAAACGTGATTGTGACATGACACAAAATCCTCGTTTACTTTCCTACATTCACACAAAACTGATTTGAGCATCATTCTAGAAAAATAAAACATATAGGAGCTTAACATCATCGTAACTGCCATCAACTGCCGCCTAAACTCTCGACTCAAGGTGCTCAAGACATAAAACACCAACCATCACAATCTTTAACACAGATCGAAACCAAATGAATTTTATAAATCACTAAATGAATTTCTGGTAAAAAAAAATGAACCCACTATTAACCTGAAAACAGGATAAGAATGATGACGGTTTTGTTCTCTGTAGCTAATTTCAACGTTCATGACAACTGTACGGGGGATGAATTTTTATATAACTCACTCGTTTAAGTTATATTAAGGCAAAATGCATATTTTAGGCATAATAAAGAGTTTGTCCCGCCTGGATCTACCCCTCGCTTCTCCCCAGCTCCACTCTCTCATCCAAATATGGTCACTTCTGGCTCCAGAAAAAACAAGATGGCGACGGCCATAGTGGCTTCAAAACAGCAGTCCACAAACCAATGGGTGACGTTACGGTGGCTGCGTCCATCTTTACATACAGTATGCTAAACATTCAATTGCACCCTCCCTCCTAATGCACTTATACACTAATAGAAGACAGCACGCTGCTAATTTTATAACTGGAGCCCTCAATGACATCACTGTCTTTGATTAATTATTGGAATTTGGACATATGGGACTCGGAACGTCGGCTTCAGAGGGAGATTACTTCAACAAGGTTATGCGGCGCACCCCGATCCATTCATTCCCCCTGTCACCACAGTATCTTAGAAGTCCAAACTCATCTGCAAAGTTCCTCGTGCAGAAATTGGCAGGAACTATCTTGACACAGGTCAGACATGCCTCTCCCAGGTCACTCCTCATTTAGCATCGACATAATGAAAAATGACTGTTCCCATAATTCCTGCAAAATCACGCCTCTGCCACTGCACGGTCCTGGGAGGGCTCGATGCATATTTTATGAGATAAGTTCATTAGCATGTGTCGGGGCTTGGTTGTGAGCCTTGACCCATGTGTCTACTTCAGATAACACAACGCAGGCCGGCGTGACAACGCTCATCACACATCACCTTCAATAATCAAAGAACATATGGCTAGCCGATCTGCTGGTGCAGATTACCACCCGTAAGAGACTCCCTCAGAAAGTTATTAGTTGTCAAGGCCACCATAAACATGACACGAAACAAATAAATAGGCATTGACTTCTGGAAAGGAAGGGGCGGGGAATGAGTCATCTAGATCGAGCTCTTATTTTGCATAGACTCATTTTTTTTCATGATAGATATGTAGGGAGTGATTTAATTAACTGAATTAATTTTATTCTTTTTCTTTTTTTTACAACTGCAGGTGTTTTGCCTCATGGACTGACATGTCATTCGGAGACATAAAGAAGTCAAAGACGTTTTAATAAGGTTAAGGACCGGCCTGCTGCTGATTCTGACCAGAATTAATGAATTTCCCTCTCTCCCGCTGTAACACAACTATCAATCGGATTGCAAGTATTTGAAATGTAGCAAAAAATACAATTCAAATGAACTGTGGTTCAGTCTGCTGAGTTAATAGAACCGCAGAAAACACATGTTTGAGTCTTTCATGTATTGATTAGTATTGTGCAAGCTGTTGTTGTTGTTTGGTGTCAGCTAATTAGGCCATATTTCATGCTGTAGTAGTGGTGGACCATGTTATAGACAACATTTCAAACCTGCCAAAGCCTATTTGGAACCAGTTTTGCAATGTGACTGATCTATGCCAAGCCTGCAGAATTATTTATTTGACAAATACATTTCTATTGCTATTTATCACGTAATTTCGCTTTTGCAATATTTGTCGTTTCTATGTAGCTCTACATAAAAATTTTCCGAATAACCCAGCTATACTTAGGCCACAACTATGTTCTAATATAATACGTGATACTGAGCGATTAGATATACAGTTCAACACAAAGAGTAAATACTGTCTTTCAAAGAGATAATCCCATTTTGTTTTAGTTTAAATATGAATTTGTTATATAATATCTGGGTTGGCCTTAAAAAGAGAATACTTAATTCCACCTTGCAACTTGCACAGATCCAGAATGGATGAGGATGAGAAGCATACAGAAATGAAATCAATGCAGGTGTATACAACAAACAGCATGTCTGGAGTCTAGAAGAACAGCTTCATAACCTAATCAACTGCTGTGTCTCAAACGATATAAATGTTACACAAAGAGGATAAGGAAAGCTGACGTGAGTATTGAATGAGTATTGATGTACACCTGTACTGTAGCTGTTGTGAGGTTCTTGATTAGGTGTTCCCGAAGACATCAGAGGCCAATGTCGAATTTAATCAGAGTTTTTTTAGACCATTATCATCTCCACTTTTTCTTACTACACCATATAAGCCTATGGTGTAATTAACTCTAAATTCAAGTAAATCCTGGAGAATGAACAGATGGACAATTCCAGTGGGGGAAATAATCTGTAAAAGTATGTTCAGATTTGAATTTGTGCGTGTGTGTGCTTGTCTTACAAGTATTAGATGCTCTAAGCTAATAATCAGCAATAAAAACAACAACAACCAAAGACTGCAGATCCAGACAATCCAGATTTGTTTTTGTGTCTGAGTGCACCCATCAAAGCTCCATTAGCATATTGGTACAGAACATATTGTTTTCTAACAGCCGATTTAAGGCCTTTCTCTGCAGCGAGGATAATGACGACAGATGTTTCAAGGTACGACACTCGGCACTGAAAAGCTCAAGACGCTCAGACAGTGAACTGAAGCTGAACAAAGGGGAACGGTGGCACTCGATGATGAATATATATATGCGCGCTATGACAGCCAAAGAGATGACGTGCACAGGAGGAAAAAAATTGACTTGTTTGGTTATGGAAATCAATGTCAATTCTTGCTGCTTACACTGGTAAGGCTAAAGAAGGAGCTAATATCACCAAATGCCTTCAGGGGAAAAGTCAGAGGAGAAAGGGAATAGATGGATGCAAGGTAATGAAAAAGGGAGTCACAGCACAGCTGGCCAGTCAAGCTAAATAAATCATCAAAGGGCACCTCTTGCTTAGCGGCTAAACTATTGCAAGGAAGGACTCAGTTAATTACTCAAACGTATTTACTAGAGAATGTGACCAGCTTGGCCTCACCCATTCTACTGGCTTGCTAACAAAAACAGGGTGCTTACCGAAAAATGATCCATGTCTACATGTGAAAAAAGCTACAGGGAAAGTACAAAATGACGGAAACGCCACATGAAAAAAGGACTTAAGCTTTCAAGTTAATGAGTTCCTATTACAATGGCAGCTTCACGGGTGAGTTATATTCAGTTGAATGCCAATTTGCAGTATGTGCCGGTTTTCAAAGAGGTCTGGCAATTACCACCTTTACATGCTAGTTTTCAAAGCAACATGAGGCAACAAAGACTCTTGAAGTAGCCTAGTATTTGGTGCCTTTGGTGCAGGTGCATTGTGGATGGCAGAATGTGAGCCAGCCATACAAACTGAGTGACTGAGTGATGAAGTTACACCATTGGTCAGCTTGCGCACACGTGATGAAATGCATTCAAGCGACTACAGAGCAGAACAAGTGGACCGTTGCAGCCGGCCGAGGGAGACGTATGTGTGAATAAAGCGAATAAAGTCGTTAACTCTCCATCCTGCCTGTGTGTCCGGCCCTGAGACTGTACATAGCATAGCTACTGTACATAGCATGTACAGTAGCATGGAAGCCGTATCTATTGTACTGTATTGCACACGGTCAGGGCTGTAGTACTGGAGTCTCGTCTCGGACTCATAGTTAATATGACGGAGGGTTACACCATTGGTCAAGAGGGAAGGAGAGGGAGAGCGCACACAGTCCAATTATTGTTTTTATGTGGATATTGTTTTGCGGACCAAGACCTCCCTTGGTCTTGGTCTCGACTCGGTCTCAACCCCCCCTCGACCCTTGGACCTTGGTCACCGTGGTGTAGTCTAGTTTATTGTAGTGGGTATACTGTGATGATTCCCTCCCAGCCTCGTACACACCCATCCCGGAACGACACCCCATAAGCACCACCACACTCACTAACACATACAGTACATGCATCCACACATGATTGAGCATTGTGAAAGATTAGTATACAGCTGGGGAGATTTGGACCAATTTTCTACTCTTTTAGTGCTAATCACCATCTAACTCTACCAGTTAGGAGCTACTTTTAGCCTTAGATGTTTTATGAATATGGCCCCTGCAGCACAGGTTCGTCAGCTGGCAATTTTCAATGCAAAGCATGGATTACGATTCAAGAGCGCAAGTATTATTAACAATAATTGAAAGCTGAATAGGCTCATTGTTTTTTTAATGCAGGTATCAGAGTGAAATTTAATACTGATTTTTGGTTCAGTGCAAAGGTAGGTGATTAGGTAGTGTAATAAATCGAAACATTAGGCCTACTATTTTTATTTTTAAATCAAAAAGAACGAATAAACGCGGGGAATGCTGCAAAAACCTCTCCATAAATAAAAATGAATAATAATTAAAACATATATGATTATCTCAAAATAAGTGAACTAAACACCTCTTTTTGCTCAAGTAGACCAGTTAATTTTTAAGAATAAAAATGATAGTATTAAATTAATTTGACATAAATACAATTACAATTTATTGGAATATAAATACAAAAAGTAGTAAAGTCTGTCATCTAATCCCTTATAAGAGTCAAGTCATTATTATTGGTAATTGGCATCAAATAGCACTGTTATATGTGTTTGAAGATAAAAGCTACTTTGGACTTTTTAAAGCAGGTTAACTGATACACACGCAATATTTTGAGGCAGTTGATGGGAAAATGTGCCAATGATGAGCAACCATTAACCCCCTTAAACTTTTGTCTACGTTGTTATAGAAAACAGAGCTGCACAGAAAACTGAAAAAAATTGAACGCCCTGGTAGTTAGCACAAAGCATGCAGACATACCGAGCTCTCTGCTTAAATAATACAGGCATATTGACCGGCTTCCTTGAGCCCTGTCTGAGATTATAAACCACTTATCAATAAGGAGGCAGCAAAGCCACTGATCTGCAGTCAGTCATGTTGAGTAGGGAATTTAAAAATATTTACTTTTATTTATCATGAATCTGCCAAAGCAGTAAGACGGCCCAGCTCCTGTTCCACCTGGTCCAGTGTCTTCTGTTTGCTGGCAGTGTCCTTGGGGTGGGGTAAGAAGGGGACGGGTGGGGTCACAGTAGCAGAATGTTCCACGCTTATTTCTCACCTGTCTTTTTCTTTTTGAGAAATAAACAAAGGTCGAGCTGTCCTGTTCTTTTTGATGTCATTCCCTGTCCACAAATTCACCAAGGCCATGCTGCTTGCACGTGTGCCTCTGACCAGTGACCTCCTGCCATCTTGCAGTTGCAAATCTGACAGGAGCGGACGCCAACGCAAATCTGGTGGCAGCAGGCGACAATACAAATCTGGCGGCAGCAGGCGCCAATACAAATCTGGCGGGAGCGGGCGCCAACGCAAATCTGGCGGGAGCAGGCGCCACCGCAAATCTGGCGGGAGCGGGCGGTAGCTGTGTTCGTAGGTGACGTCAGGTCTAGGTCAAGGCCAAACTCTCGTAACACAGACAGAGCGCATAGGGTGAATTTTATGAATGAAAGTGTGAATGGGGGAGATGCCTTCCCCTGCAAAATGTATTTTATTGCAGTTATAACTGTATCTACCTGGAATTTGTGAAACCAAATCACTGAAGTGAAAGTTCCATCACAAAACTATATTGTTACGTATCCTTGCGCATTTTTAAGTGGGTATACGGAAATCCTGGAGCTTTCCTAGCGGGTATACGGCGTATACCTGCATATGACGTAGACTACACTACTGGTCTCGACCCCCCCTCTGACTTGATCTCGACTCAGTGTCGACCCTCTCAACTCCACCCAGTCTTGGTCTTGAATTGGACTCGATCTGGATTTGGACTGGACCAAGGCAGAGAAAGGTTAAAGCTTCCAGTTGCTAAGCACTACAAAATGATTCCATCAAAAATCACCACCGAATTCAACACTTGATATTTATTGCAGCACTGCCATTCAGAAACTGCTTGTATCCAAGGCCAAAAAGTGCAAAGCCTGGATCCCTGAGGAAATAATGTACTGTAGCCTAATGAGTCGTCCTTCACCCTTTTTACTGCACTCTAGCTAGAAGATGCCTTCGACTCACATAATCTGTTGGCACTTGTTAAACATGGGGGTAGATCTATAATGGTATGGGGAGCTGGGAGTCATTAGCTCTGATGGTGGTGTTTGTGTAGTTGTATGACAGCCAAGAAATGTGAGGCCATTTTGCTTGGCCAGGAGCACCCTGTGGTGCAAACACTGTTCCCTCGTGTTCCCATATTGCAAGATGATAATGCTCCCACACACGCTGCTGAACTAATTCAAGGGTGGTTTTCTGAACACCAGGATGAAACCTTCTGATTCCCACTTCCTTCATCCGTCAATAACTAGGGGCTTTCCATCTTGAAGAATGATCTAATATCCCACTACACACAGTTCGGGTATGACAGCATTTCAAGGATTTAAGTTGCTCTGGAGGTACGTGTGGCCATACAGTACTCCTTATTATGTATTTGATATTCATATATTGTTAGTTAATTCAGGTTATTTTGTCCAGCCCAGATTTTACACTTGACACATGTTCTAAATCACTGGTTCTCAACGTGGGGTCCCGGGACCACCAGAGGTCCTTGAGGGCCTTCCAGGGGGTCCCCAGCAAACTGATGAATTGTTGAACTTCAGCATTATTTCATTTACAAGAAGTTAAAATAGAGAGAATGTAGAAGAATGACTGTTTTGAATGACTGTTCTGGACAGAATCATATCTAACAATAAAAATATTCTCAGATTTGAGTCTGAGAGACAAAATCTCATCAAATAAGGGGTCCGTGGCCCAAACGTGGACTAAATTTGCGGTCCTTGATATGAAAAGGTTTGAAAATCACTGTTCTAAATAATACAAGCAACATCCTGTACGTTAGCTTACTTTGCTGATGCTGAAAAACTGTAATTTGCCCATAAATGATCTCAACCCTCATATGATTGATGTTAAAGAGATTATAATACTACTGAATGTAAGTGCTTAGGTTTTGAGACTATAGATTGTCCTGCAGAGGAACAGGTTCATTAGTACACTAACACAGTAAGCCAAAACCCATTCTTTTAATAGTGACGAATGGCAGCTACTCTCATTGCCAAAGCTATTTCTGTGATAAATGTGCCTTGATGCTTACTTTACTAAAGTGCTATGTCTGCAGAAGAGAGAAGTCATGACTGGAAAGACACTTTGTTTTGGCAGTGTTGGGAAAGCTACTTTAAAAGTACAGTTCTGTAAGCGACTCTTTACTTCAAGGTGAACTACAGCAAAGCTCCCCTTAAGAAAAAAAGTTAACTGTTAACTGAAGTTATGTGGAAAAAGTAATGTAAATATACATCTGTAATGTGATATAATACAAAAGTGCAAACACTGCAAAAACGCAGCTGATTAGGAAAGTGAATGAAAATGTATTTTATTTGACAGTGTGAGGAATGTTCACTGCGTTTTAATGGCCACAGCTCTGTATCCCCATGTGTTTGTCACAAAAATCTTTCATTTCTCTATAAATAGTAACTCAAATTACGTTTGGGTCCAGACTAAGTTAATATCTCCCTACGTATTCATTCAGTCTGGATCCAGACCCAAACCTAATTTGAGTTCTTAACAGAAAAAAAGTGCCAGGAATGTTTCTGTTGTATGTACAGTAAATCTACAATAATTTAACAAAGGGTCTTGTGACAGCTGACGTGCACAAGCTTTTACAGTTAAATGAGCAAACAAAAATAAGAAACAAATGAAAGTAATTCTCTACTTTTGTTCATAGTAAAAAAAAAGAAGTGGCATTTACATTACAGTAGTTACCTGAATTACTGCCAAATGTAGTAAAAGTAAAGTAGTAAATCTATTTACCAACACTGTGTTTTGGGTCCTCAGAGCAGAATAATTAGAGGGAAATAAAGTACAATTTGTTTTATTTTGGCTTGCAAAGCAACCCAGAAAACTAGAGGAGAGTCAAACAACATCCATGTTTCCCTCAAGTTTCCCCATGTGCTGATATCCCACTGCTCAACTATCTCTTATCACGTCTTTGACATTTTCAAGTTTTGACAGATATAAATATTGGGAGTCAGGAAACAGGTCTGATCTTATTCTGGGGCAGATAAAGACAGACAGTTACTGGGATGAAGTGAATCAGTCCTGTTGCCCCAAAGCTGCCAAGAAGTGCAGTCAGTGCAGGGGCAACTGTTGTCATGGACAGTCCTGCGAGCAGCTACAACACATCTTTGACCCTGTGTCCTGCGGCCTCTCTGCATGAGGGAGTACCCGTTCCTTATGATGCTGCTTTTGGACCTCGGCCTAGTGGTTTGCATTTCCATCCTAGGCATTCTGCTGACTCCTATCTTATCCAGGGGGATCTTATCTCATCTTGGTCAGGGACAGTTTGCCAAGACACATTGGCTAACCTGTGACCTTTTGGTTATGTGACATTGGGTACGTATACATGCACACCAATATTCCACTATTATTCCAAATATGGCAATATTCCAAATTTGATACGGTCATGTAAACAGCAGATTCCGTTTGGATATTCGGAATTCGGCCTTTTTCCGGATTTAGCATTTTCCGATTAAGACATGTGGGATACGCCGATATTATTGGGGTTTTAGGAGCATGTATACAGCGCATTCGGAATATGCATCTCAATTGGGGTTTTTGCCACCTGATCTTGCCTGATTACTTCTTGCCTGATCACGGTCAGCTTGTAAAGAAACCATGGATGAAACAAACCAACTAGTGCCGACAGTTTGCTGTAGGAGGACGTACGTCATGAGGGCATTTTACGTTAATATCTGCACGGATGCATGTAAATGGGAATATTAGTGGAATATTTGTTTTCATTAGCCATGCTTAGTACTTTTTTGGAATAAGGGCAAAAAACAGAATATTGTGTAAATGTACTCAGTGTCTCTAACCACTTGTGTGTGTCATGTTGATTATTTCTTGTGCCATAAAATATCGTTCCTAAGTTAAAAAAAGAAAAGGGAAAACAAAGTACTGTGTCCCAACTCTGACATTGTAATTGTGTATCGCACAATGATTTAGGGAAAATAGATTGGAAAATAGATTATAGACAGACAAGAAATA
>CABFOS010143963.1:17417-36756 GCA_900660315.1 Diretmoides pauciradiatus
ACCATGTAAACACCAACACTGCCGGGCTGGATCCTAAGGGTGGGGAACCACATAGACACCAACACTGCCGGGCTGGATCCTGGGGGTGGGGGACCACGTAGACACCAACACTGCCGGGCTGGATCGTGGGGGTGGGGGACCACGTAGACGCCAACACTGCCAGGCTGGACCTTAAAAACATAGGATCTTTTAGGACAGAATGCATGGTTAGTTATCTCCTGCTGGATGTCTTTAAATCCTTATTCATAGTCATTTGCAGAGATTAAGATAACATTTCTGAATTAGTAGGCTAGTAGCTGCTGCAGACAGATTAGCCATTATAGCCAAATAATGTTACAGCATGCACAAATATGGGTTTCAGTGATATATCACAGTTGGTGCTCATTCAGCACCAGTTATGGAAATAAATGCAGACAGGGCCAACATGTGCCTCAGCTTTTAGCCTGTAGTTATTCAGTTCACTGAGCTAATCATTAGCCATACAACTAAAACTAAATCCAAAGTCAGGACACCCATATATCCTATATGGGATTATATGGGTGTCCTGAACCAAAGGTGTTGTACCAAATGGATCAATTTTAACATTAACCATTCCACCCCTAATGGACGGTCGCTGTCATTCATAATCAAACTCTGCCACACAATCTCTATTGAATACTCACACCCAGTACAGTTCAATTCAAATCTTTATTGTCTCATTGGGGGGAATTTGGTTTGCAGCCAGATAAAATACAAACACATCAAACAAGTATCCACACTCACAGTAAAAAAACAACACAAAACCGGTTTGCAATCAGGGTAACACACAAACACATCAGATAAGTATCCACAATCTCAATAAAAACAAAATGATATAAAATAATCAATATTCAAACAAGATCATATCAGAGCTGGAATTGCATCATTTTATGAAGTGTGAAAAGAGCAAAAATAATGGTTTGTCAAAAATAGACTTAAATGTTGCTCCTCCTTTAAAATCAACAAAACAGAAGAACCCTAACTAGGGAAGGAACATATCACACCTCTTTTTCATGGCTTTAATCTAGCACTATGAATTGATATTTTTTACTTTCATCCACATTTGTTTTTTAAGCACATGACCATTTGAATTTCACGGTTCATTGTACTGGCACATGTGTCTTTGAGTCTGCTCTACTGAATGCATCATCTCCAGGACCAATGATATCCTGAGCCTGACCAATCACAGAGTGGCTCTACTAACATGGGCATATGCAAATACAGGCGAATGATGTCTATTCCACTAGTTCAGTCCAGTCAGTGTCCGATGACTGTATGCTCAAACTTCCTCCTTTGACACATGGTTAGCAAGCAAATCCAAGTGAGAATGAAAGTGAGTGAGTGGTGGATCCATGGTACATTACACCCGACTCTAGACTATATTGATTAGTTGGTACAATCTGGGCACCGCTCCCTTTATTTCAACCTAATGTGCACACAAACAATGTAGTACCTTCTGCACGCTAAGCGTAACTGTTACTGTAATTATGATGTGTAGAATTAAATCTTATAGCCATTAGTTCCAGTGCAATATATATTATTTTTGAGTGTGTAATGATTCAAATGCTAATCATCCATGAACACAGTCATCAACGTTATTATAAGGAATAATTAACCTGTTTTTGTAAAAAATAAAATAAAAAAAAGATAACCTTTTCCATAGAATTTGTTTCATATATAATTTATTTCATGGCTTTAGATTAATTAAGCAGGAGGAAACTGAATTATAGGGTAGAGTAACACACATAAAATTAATCGATAGAAATAATGGAGAATTTTAAAAAAATGTTCCAAATGCTCACCAGCCAACACAGTGGCCCTTTAACATGTTGGATTTGTTCAGTTGGCATCAAGTTTCTTGTTTGGCAAACTTTGACAGCCACATAGTTACTGTAGTGTGTTTAAAAGAATAGTCATGTTTGGGCCAAAGGAATGCACAGACATGGTGGAAACTTTTGCCTTTCTTCCATTCATCTTTATTGAGAGATGGAAAATTGCTTTTGTTGTCAATTCTGTGCATACTTTTAAAGTTTGGTCTGGTGTGCATGTTAACTTCATTAGCACAGGGACTAGAAGACATGCACAAATAAATCATCTGGCAACTGCAAAAACTGAATGTAATGGTACACAAATATTATGTTGACTCCTAATCAGCAGATTCTATTCAATTTCTGAATCGTGTTTGAGTTCACTATTTGCGTGAGAGATTTATGCTGCATTCATGAAGATGTGTGTGATTGGAACAAAGGTATATTTGGCAAAATAATTATTTGCTGCTTTATCTGAAGACCATTAGTCAGTAGAAATGTTAACAAATACCATCAAAGCTGTTGAGAAAAATGCTGTTGCTGTTGGTACTGAATGACTTTTATTATCTGTCAGTTTATATCATACATACATGATGTTCAGCTGCTAATTCAGAAATCCCATGGATGTCGACCTAGAGTCTGAAGGGTTTTTCCTTCCTCTCCTCTCTTGTCAAGGACTCAGCGTCCACAGACGACATGTGGTAACACAACCTCCTACCACTAACACAGCATAGAGTTTACAAACCGCCATCCTCTCAAGACCCACAGCAGCTCAGCTCAGCAGTCTGTCTCTCCACCACTCTGAGCATTTGGTTTCTAAGAAGGGAATTTCATGGGATGAGGAAGAAGAGGAAGAGGAGATGCATGCACACAAACCTGGAATAGTGCAGCACCAGTCCACTCTGGAGTTCAGGATCCCTACCGTCATGTCTCCCTTTTATGTTCACCCACCCTAATACTCCCCTCTAAAGTAGTCCATAATAAGTGAGTCCAACAGGTCTTCTCTTTTTTTTTTAACAATCAGCTTAAGTATGATGATTTTTTTTTGCTGTAATTAATTTGATCCACATTTCCTTGTGTGTGTTTGTATATTTCTGTTGTTGTGAAGTGCAATTGTCCTGTACAAACAGCCTGTATTTAATGCAGCTTGATTTTAAGTTAAAAAATGAAAGAAATGAAAAAGAGAACCTTTTATGCACTTTCTGCCTTTTTCCTGCTCTTCTGGAGTTCTAACAAATATCCATTCAGTGAATATTACTGTTTGTCCTCCAGGCGCTATGTCTTTCTGCTCTTGCTTTTTTTTTTAGTTAGTTTTTGCTCCTTTAAGAAACGGGTAAATTGTATAGGTTGACAGCACAGTAAGCTCTCTATATCAAACCATTCAAATCCTAATTATTTTTCTTTTTTCCCCTGTGCTTTTTTTTATTGTATTTTATTTTTTTATGTGGTTTTTCTGTACATGCTCAAGTAATAATGGCAGAATGTTTCTCAGTCATTTTGGAAGTGTGGAGTGAAAAAATCTTTTTTCATCTCCTTAGTGCAGACAATGAAAAAGGAGTTTCATTGTATAAAGAAAAAGCTCATTGAGACCCCTGTTAACACGTTTGTCTGTGTGAATAGATATGTACTTGCAAGCGTGCGTGGGTGCTTGTGTGTATGTATGTGCGCACGTGTGTTTGTGTAGAGGTAGATCTGTATGTGCAACTCTAACTTAACTTTGCTATGGTAGTTCAGATAGCAAACCAACACAGGCTGGAGCTTAAGGGAATTGCTGCCCCAATGCTTACCCATTGTCTGCCCTTTTCAGCCATCTTTCCATAAATATACAAAATAGGATTTCACTACTCCTTATTCCAAAAGCTTTGGATAACACAGTTTACATGCTGTAATGCTATTTGAACAACGTAAAGCTATATATCATAACTATACTGTAATCTCAGACGACACAAGTAGTTCAGTTTACCCATGGCATTTAATGGTTTATAGCTAGTCAGGGCCTTGAGTAGTTTACAAACCTATCTTTGTGTCATTTGAATATAATTTCCTAAAAAAAATACATTGTTACCAGTACCCACCATGGGTGCCATATGAGTTCTGAGCTCTTGTTTTAGCTTTATGACCTCCTATGCCAAGTTGTTTTTGTTTTTTTCCATGAGGTTCAGATTTTGTATGTGGTACCGATTAGAATTTTAGCTCATACCTTTAACATCTGCTAATTTGACGTTGACGATGTGAACAGTTTAAGCACTGACTATTTTAGAGGAAATCACCCATTACCAGTCTGAAGATAGGAGAAACTGTTGACTCTTAACTTTAAGGTGGTGCTTCTTTTCAAATGGTCATTATTTGTAAGAAAAAAAATTAAACAAAGAACAAATACGCTAACTACAATGAGGTCTCCTGGTTGTATAGCACCTTTTTATTCCCATCGTGTTTGCTCTGCTTAGACCCTCCCCCCACTGCACCAGAAGCCAGAGCACAATACAGTTTGCTGCTATAGTGTTTGATCTATGGGTTGATTTGCAGTTAATTTCCCCCTTATTTAAAAACAAAAAATGTCACTGACTAAATCTGTATTTAACACACACAGTAGATATATTTCTTGAAGAGAAATGGTTTTATTTCAGATTTATTTTCTGCCATTGTCTAAAATTGCATTGTTTGAAATTTATGTATGTATATATTTTTGACTTAAACTTTCAAGGAATAAATCGTGTCGCTTGAGTTAGTTTTTTGCCGTGGACAAAATGTGATTCTGTTTTGTCTTGGGATGTTTAATCAATTAGAGGTGACAATTTAGGCATATGTTAGTTTCCCTGTTATCACTTTGGAGTCCCTCTGATTTCTACTCAGGGTTTGGACGTTTTATTTATGTAACATAGCATAATGTATTAAATATATAACTCTTTCTTTATCCAAATGACAATCTTAACCTTCACTGCGTTTGGGTGAGCGGTCCATTACAAGATATTGTATTGTTCACAGAATTTCTCGTTCAGTTTCAATTAGATCCTGAACTGCTTTTCTAATGTGCTTTTATAGCGAAATGGCCAAAGACCATTTAGATTTTGCTATTGCCAATCCCATATTCCAAGAATTACAATATTATATGAATTTCCTAGACCTAGATATCAAACGTTATAAGATGTTCAGGTCTTAGGGTGTGACATTGACTTGATTTTGAGCTCACCATGCAACATGAGATTTGTAAGCATTAACGTAGCCTTAAACATCTGAAAGTGATTTGCACTACTATAGCCCCAAGTAAGAGCTAATAATGCTACAGTTGAGTTTAATGCTAAAACAAAGTGTTGTGGAAGTGGTAGTTAACATGAGACCTTTAACAGGTCCTCTTGAAATGAGGGAAGTCAATTCTTGTGAAATTGCATCAAAATGTGTTTTTCTGCATATTCCTTCCCAATATGCCAAAAAGAATCACAATTGCAGAGCAGAGTACTAAAACCCACCGTTCTTGGAACTGTTTTTGGAGGATTTTTCAACCCAAGACTTTTTGGTGAAGAAAATACAATACTATAATAATGTTGGAATATATATGTATTAAAATACCTACCTACTTACGTAAGTGATGAAAATTTCAACTATAAGGAAATGTACTCAGTCTTTTAGATAACTTTGCAGAGAAAGCTGTTAAGTGTATTTAAACCGTCTTAGTTACATAAGCACTAAGTTTATGTGGCATCTGAATGGCTGTGTAATTGTGCGCTGGATTGCTTGTATTTGGTAAGTGAGGTCACTTAATGTGGCTGCTGTCAGCCAGTTTTCAACACCCGCCACTTATTGTAAACTTGGTATGTGTTGACACTTACAGGAACATGTCATGCAATTTTGTCCACACGCTAAATGAGGAACCTGCGTATATTCCTTTGCAACTCGGGGCCATCTCCTAATTTTAGATCCATACCACTCGACTTTCCTGCAATTCAGGATGTGGCCGTAAAATAATGCCGGTTAATAATGCATTGTGCTCTTATGTAGATTTGACTCATCTCAGTAACAAGTTTCATCCCAGAGAATGAAAATGGTAACAATTGATTCATTAAAATTCCAAGTGTCTGTAGTTGGAGTGTTAGCAGTTATTTACAGGGGTTTGGTTGTGGTTTCACATGTCTGGGTGTTTTATTTCAATTATGTCCACTTTCTTGACAAAAGTGATCCTAAGCATCCACTGTCTTTCATGAAACTAAAATACCTCATAACATTTATAGGAAGTGTCTTTGTCATGTTTTGTAGCTCTAAACAATTTTGAAAGCAGCCATTTCAGTCCATTCTTGAGTAGTTGACATTAGTGGGAGCAGTTTTTTTTAAAACCTTGTGTCTTTTCCTCGAGAACTTATGTTTTCATAACACTGATCCATTTGATTGGGACAAGCCTATGTTTATGTACAGTATTTGACTGAAGTGTGCTAATATGAAAAAAGATAATTCAAGTGGCCACTGCAAATTATAGTGTATTTTAGTAACTAGTAACACTATTGACCTTATAAGACAGTGTCCCCTCAAACAATTCCCTCAAACCCTCACTTGTGTAATCTCACCAACTCGTCCACTTGTGTGATATTCACTAGATCTAGAATTGTATCAAAGTTCAGGTTCTAGAAATGTGAGATGTGTGAGATGTTAGGTGACTAAATGACAATAGTCATATGCACTGATCGTCTGTATAATTAGCTTTTTTCATAAAATTGTTATTGTAGAAAAAAATATAAAGCTATTTACAGGGTTACCTCTGGTTGCCTGGAATGCATTCTGTATATTCTTGTACAGAGGTCGACCTGGCGGAAGTTGAAGAGATTTTTAATGCTTGCGCCCTCTTGTACATATCGATGCACCTCAGTTGTGGCGTTTACTGTGTGACCCAGCAGTGGTGGTTCATACGTCTCCTTACAGACCTGAGCCTCACTTTGCTGACCTTTTTCAGCTCATTAATAAGCTCACCAATTTGCCTTACCCAATCTAATGTTGCCCCCTAAAGTACGTGTTCAATAGAACACTGTGAGGAGTAATGCTGCTGACATTACACTCTTCATCAAAGATCAAAACCTGTTTCCATGTTAGGGTACTTAGAGTATCAACAAAGTGACTTTCGCTCTTGATAGTCACATGGTACAACTTTCAACCATTGCTGGTTTGTATACTATTTTTTTCCCCTTGTTAAATCTTGATCTTCAAAGCTTATTTAATTTTTCACTGCAGATGTCATACTTTTAACAAATGCAAGTGTTTAACATGCTAACCTCGTAAGCATTCAAAATGTGCATTCATACATTCATGTCTGCTATATTTATGATTAGATTTAACAATAGCTTTAGTGTGCTGTAGATTAGAAGTATTGTCAATGTTGATTCAAATGCTTCTCAGAGGCCTCTGTGAGTGACTTTACAAAGTTCAATAACTGTATATTTTGTATTATGTTTTAGTTCCAAAGGAATGGCAGAAAAAAAGGAAAATATTTAAAAAAGCTTTGTTCCCTGAACTAACTTGTACTTTGTGTTGTCGATTGAACAAATTGCATTCCTCGCTTGTGAATTGGTGCATTTCTTTTCTTGCTCCCTGAATTTCCTTCCCTTCTTTCCCCCTTTCTTTCATTTTTTAGCCTTTAAAGTTTGAATAAAATTTCTAGTTTGCAGAATGTATCACTAAATAAATGGGTTGTTACCTTGTACCTCTCATTTCATCACTTTTTACCTGTTGGGTATGTTGCAAAAGAGAAACTTTCTGTCATTGCAAAGTGAAAAAAACTTAAATGCAGGTTACCAGGGAAAACTATCATCCAGCTACAAAAAGTTACCCCACTTGATCATGTGGTATGTTCCAGGCTATACCTTTAAACTGACTGGGAGGTAATTGTATGGATCAGTAGAAGTGACGGTGTAGTGGTTGTGATTTCCTCTGGATAATTAAATCAGAGTAGATTGTATTGCTTTTGGATTAGGTAAACAGAGGAGAAATGTAAATCACTTTCTGTCAAACTCACGTTTAGTGCGTGACTCCATGCTATGAGTTTGGTGGTTAAACCACATGAACTCTAAAGCACGATGTCATTGACCTGTCTGAGTATCAGCGTTGTGTTTGTCTCTCTGCCTTTCTGTCTGTGTGGTGAATACATGTTAGGGGTTTGAGATCAGAGGATGGGTCAGGACAGTATATGGCCACTGGGATTACGAACCATGGGAGGGATTACTTTAAATGTCAACGTAATGTCATGAGCCGTGTTAGAAGGTCAAACGTTCAAACGGTGCTCAGTGGCGAGCAGTTAATAGATCAGGTAGAATTTGGATTGTTGTGGTTCCTGCAATGAATAGACAAACATGCTAAAACAAGCTGTTTTTGGAGCAGCTTTTGGTGTAATATTCGAAGATACAAAGTCAAGCTCCCAGATCCTAAGTTAATTTGCATTTAAGAAAATCTGATTAATGATGTTCTCTTTTTTAATTTGAAGATCTGACCACACTGATGTCAGTTTTTACTATTTACTTTTAAACTTGTTTGATTACATCCAAGTGTATTCTTCGCAGACTACTTTACTCTCATGGATCAACCTCTGCATTTATGGAACGAAATGTATTCAGCCTTATGTAACTTATGACTGGCCAATAAATGTCCTATTCACAATTTTTAGGCCCGTGAGGCAACCAGCCAGCCAGAGGGGGGCAGTGTTAATAGCTGTGCCAATTAGTGTTGTATAGAAATACCACCAGTGGCCATTCTCACTCTGAAACAGTGGTGTGGTCTAACAATTCTCTGAAATGTGACTGACAGGATGGTCAGTGTGTCTGCTTTATTTAGTAGTTGTTGATGGCAGGTCAGCATAAACAGGATTTTGCTGATTTTATGACCAGACAGAATTGCAGAAGTTAATTCATGTTGTGACAAATATACCAGTACAATAAATGTATTAGCTTTGGAAACATTTTTTTATGGCCAGCATTGCAATCCTTCCTTGCCACTTATTAGCCTTAAATATACTGATTAAAATCCAACTAAATTGTGCAGCCACAACTATATAGCGAAAATAGGCTTTTTTTCATGTGTGTACAGCTTTTTTTCATTTAACCATTTGCATGTGAAAACTGTATAGAATGTAACTCATTAGATCCTAGGCCACCTGTGCCCCCTAATGAATCATGCTGCCCTTATATTCCTCCACATCAAAAAGCAGCCGCATCAGCAGCGGCCATCATCAAATAGAGCTGGCTCGTCATCTGCCTGCCATTGTTTAGCGCATGTCATGCTCTGTTTCTCATGGCGGAAACCCATTTGAGCTTGACTAATGCAGCCATGCAGACGCAGCAGTAAGAGGTGGGGGCGGCAGGGCACACCGCATACTCTGTGGATGGTTTCTACACTGAGGTCACTGAGCTCCACATTTGCTTATTTGCTTTGGAGTGCACTAGGCACCATCTTTTCCACGGTTGTCTGATAAACAACGAGAAATTTGAGTGCTTATAAGTTAAGCGCAGGAAAGCAGAAGGTTTGAGAGGGTTATCTTTTCTCCAGGACAGAGAAGAGTGTTTCATAGATAACGCGTGGCTATAAATACTGGCTGACGAGATGCATTTGACCTGGGTCACTTTCAGTGAAAATCATATTCGAAACAACATTTTTCAGCCAGAACTCCGTTTCTCTTTGCCTTTGTTCTCTTGCACAGTTACCTCTCTCTTCTAGCTTCTGCCTCACCCCCACCCTCCTCGTTTTCTCTCTCCATTTCCTATCTGTGAGTGTACTTGTTGCCTGAGGTCAGTTTGTCACAGAGAACACAAGCTTTTCTCACTTCGTTGCAGCGATTCAATGATTGGAGTGTACAAACAAGCATATCAAGCAGGGATGACATCTAGCCCCCCTCCCGCCCCCTCCTTCTCTCTCCTACAGACACGGACACTGCATTAAATATGTCCTTCTTTCTCTCCCACTTTGTCCTACACTCTCCCTTTCAGTCTCTCAGTCACACTGGGGGAGTGAGTGTCCCCCGCATGAGGTGGGTTACACAAGCCGCTGCCCTGGGAATCCCAGGCCAGCTCATTATCCTGCACCCCTGAGACACAGCTCTCTGTAAATTAGGACACCAAACGAGGTGGCCTCGTTAAAGACCCACAGATACACTCATTAGCATCAGCACCTTTCCTTGTTAGACCCTGTATCAGCGATCGCTCCCACCACCACATTGTGTCCCGTCATGCCTCTGCACTGACTGGAAGATTTAGGATTAATGTCAGCTGTAGCCAGCGGGTCAGCACTGTTTTGGACCAGATATGGGACTGATTGATCAGTGCGGTAAGCTGTGGTATTTGTTGACAGCTGCCCATTATCCCTGCCACTCCTACCCATAATTCATTGTGTGGAGGAAATAAGCCCTATGTTAGGATAATTCTTGCCGGGCAAGTGACTGACTAGTTTTATGTCACAGCTTCTTGATGTCCTACAGAATTTGCCACCACTCTCATGGTTCTCATTTCTTGTCATGCTGAGTCAAGTTGTAAACTGATGAAAATTAAACGGAATTATATTGATATTGTTTTTTGTCTGAAAGACACTTGATTATGCACTCTATCTATTTCCATAAAGTTTTCTGAAATATTACTTCTGTAGCGTTACCTTTGGACTGTCAAAGGATATTTGTTCAGTACCTGTCACTGTCTTTAGTCAATCCATAGTAACAATTTTCTTCATTCTTCCTTTTCTCCAAGACTAAGTATTGTCTCTTATTGTGAACATGTATCGATGTGACTGATGATAACTTGTTTTTCTTTTGTACTGGCACAGTCTATTCTCATCAAGCATGGTTTCTTGTCTCTCAGCTTGGGCTCTCAGTCTACTGAGACGGTGAAATATTCATGACTCTCTGTACGTGTCTCATTATCATGCCATCTCTAGTAGACCCTCAGCTGTTTACGGCTTTCTTTCTATATAATGTCACAAGATGTTTGTCCTTTTTTCTATCAACGTCTTTTTTACCGCCTCTGCATGCTGTCTGTTGTTAGCATGCAGCCAATGAGTGGTTGAACCATCCTCCCGCATGCTGTCACTGCACTTCATCTGTATCTAGACTTCACCTGCACCCTGCTCTTCTCCTTCCCAGGACCCTGACATCCTCTTCTTCCGTGGTTTCAGCTAAAACAAGAATTAATCAAAGGATGTCGACCAAGAGTTTGCGCTTGCATATCCACTCTCACTTATTTTTAATTATATGTGGGTTTTCATCAATGTAGACATCCGTAGAGATGCCCCTCTACTGTAGTGCATTCGATCTTAATATTGCCTACCCATTTTTGAGCTGTTTAACATGTCCACACCTCTCTTGGCCATTGCACCACATTATTCCAAACAATGGCTTAAATACTAATTTGATTTGTTAGACACTTGGTGCAGGGATGGCAACTTAACTAGCCCGCTAGCTTGTACTGTAGCTTGTATTTTTCTGGCCATGCTAGTGCCAAATTGTCATCAGTAGCTGGAATTTGAATGGAGTGGAGTTGGCAGCCAGATAGACACACTGACTACCACAGTATTGAGTTCTTCACACCTCAATGAAGCGGTAATGCATCATTGAGACAGGCTCAGCCTTGTATACTTATAAAGGATCCAGGGTGTCTAAAAGGTGCCCTGACAGAAGTTGTTGGGTAATAATCAAAGGTCTACACAGTTTCTTCCACCTGCAAGCCACTTATTAACACAGTATAATGAATTATGTCAATGAATTATGTGTGAATTGTGGAAGACAGGATCATCATGGCCAGCTTACATCACAGTTCTAATATGTACAGCTACAAATAGTTAAAAGAGCAAAATTCTAAATCATTTTGGTCCTCTTGATCATCATCACATCCCTAGTGGGAGAACAGTTATTATGACTCATTACATGGGTTACATGTTAGTTTTTAGTGTTCTTACAGTTCACTGTATCATGGCTCCCAAAACTCCTTTTTTCTCCTACTTTCTCAGAGTATTCTTTAAGGTCTGCATGTGAATAACAGAGTCACCTTGTCTGAATGTCTATCATTCTCCAGACGAGGTGAGAAAATGAAAGTAAAATCCGTGTGTAAGCCTTTTAATTCCTCACCATGGGCCTCATTCATGAAACTTTTCGTAAATTCTTTGTAAATTTCTTGTGTTCATGTGCGTACTAAAATACCAATGCATGAAACATGCAAGAAACCTTGATTTGTTTGGAGAACAGGTGTATCCATGATGAACGCCAAACATTTGTAAATTGGATGCGCAAGTAAACCAGCCAAAAGAGGGAAAAGAGGAACTTTGCTGAGTCCGAAATGGAATTGTTGTGCTAATGAAAAAAAAAGTTTTCAGAAGCATAAGCAGATGAGTCACAAGAACTGATAAAAGTAGCCTAAAGTATGGCAATAAATTATTAATGCTGTTAATGCTGTTTCAGCAGAAACACACCATTGCTGAGGTAAAAAAGAAATGGCGATATAAAATTAGGTTGCAAAAAGTATAAGGAGAAGTAGGCGCATATTATTAGCCACTGGAGGATGGCAAGGCACTGTGGTGCTATCAGACATGGATCAGAGGATCCATCCCATAAAAGACGACTAGACATTTTTGGGGTGTCCAGTCAGCATTCAATCAATCAATCAAATTTTATTTGTACAGCCCTTAATCACCATTACAGTCTCAAAGGGCTTCACAATGCAATTCACAATGCAATGCACAATGCACAATTGGAGTCAGACACAGATCAGATCCAGGTTGCATCTTCATCAGATAGTAATGACTAATTGTATTTGTAAGATGTTCAGTCCATGTGATCAACCCGTTACAAGTCTGATAATCTTGTATAGTTAATACGGACAATTTGGCAAATACGCCGTTGCAGCCTATTACAGTAGGTCTTTCTTTCTACAAGGGCACTGACATATTTAATTGTTAATGAGGTTTGGTTACTGGAATTGATTTTGAATAAAGAATAAAGCTTCTAAGAGCTTTCCTGCATGTTTCCAAAACACATGAACACATTCCCGCATGTTTCCAACCACTCGTAGGTTTTGAACGTATACCACCGAACAAATCCAGATATGAACACATTGATGAATCAGACTGTGTTCATAGAAACATTTGTACTAACACTTTATGATCAAATCTGATCGTACTAACGTTTCGTGAATGAGTCCCATTGTTTTTTTGTTGTCATTTTTAAATGTATTTCCATTTACACTGTAGGCTACATCTACAAATTAAAATACAAGCACACATGTTTCTAATCAAATCACATTTTAAATGGACATCAAGCAAGGCCATGAGCTTGGATGTTCAAAGCCTTCATTCTGCCAGTATGCTTGACTCCATAGGAACCAAGTTGGTTATATTTCCTGTCACTGCCTTGGTACCTTATGAGACCATGTAGTGCTTTTATCATTTCTTGACCTCACCCATAAGACTGTTAAATGAATAGTCTGTGGTAAAGAACGGTGCTGAAGTTGTTAGCTCTAGGTATTTGTTTATGCTGTATGACCACACAATAGTAAACCTATGAATTAACACTTACACATCCAAAAGTGAACACTTATTATGTACTGTACTGGGCATTTTTGTGTCATGTCTGTCAGTTTGAAGATTGTAACTGTGACTCCTGGGGGGATTTAAAGCTGCACTAGGTAACTAGTTGACCAAGAGCTAGCTTGAATTTCTAAAAAAAAAAAAAATCCCTTCAGCCTTCCATGGATTCAAAGGTATACAACAAACAAACTCCCCCATGTCGCTTAGCGTGTGCACCATCTTGACAGGACAGAGAATGATGGCTGGGTCTATTTACAGGAAAAGAAACGCTTGTCAGCCAGTCAGAGTCTGTCACTCATTGGGTTCCACATTTTAACAGTGACACCAAATAAACAGAAATAAAAGCAAGACCGCACATTATTTTCCATGTTTACGTGCAGGGTGCGATTTGCCGTCTATATACATCGTATCCTCGCCTCTGCTGAATTATTTTTTATCCCTGGTGGGGACAATATTTATGAAGGTAGTGGACAGTGGACATGACAACGACTGACGTTCATGACTTTGAGTCCTCGGCAAACGAACCAACATTCGGAATTTTTTTTGTGTGTGTGTAAAAACAAACTAGCGCTAAAAAAATATACAAACGATCCCCGGTTCGGAGTCGAGCAATCGGCCCAATTGTGAAAACGTATGACACATTAGCTACATCAACTACTAGCTTTCTAAAGTTGGCTAAATAGTGGCATTTTGTGCTAGATTTCTATGAGAAGTTGTAAAACGTTAGATAAAAACAGAATAATGCATAATAACAGTGATCAAGCTACGTGTCTAACAGAAATAAAGCAAGTTGAGCATCAGTTTTCAGCCCCTTCCAGTCTCTCAGGTGTCGCCATCGCCCATAGGCCTCACCGATGTTTACTATACTATAGTCCTACTGAGATCGATCAAACTCCCTCATAGACACTTGGACTTCAGCATCGGTCTTCCTTTTGTTGTTGCTGTTTTTGCAGTAGATATGCTGTTGATGGCAACGGCGGGATGGGTATTGTTGACAAACGCACTGTGAATGCGCATTATGATGTCATTGTGATTGACAGGCAGTAGTGGCCTCAGAGCTTCCCTGATTGGTCACTGGCTACCGGGAGCGGAAAGAAAAGTGTTTAGCCCCCTACAGAGGCAGAGACGGACACCGGGGCGAGATATTCTCACAGACCACTTGATTCACTCATACCTGACACAGTATGGGGATGATTTTGACATATTTGACCATAAAAAAGTTACCTAGAGCAGCTTTAATGGGAAATCTCCAGCATCTGATTGTTCTTTGTGATGTTTATGTCAACGCCTCACCCAAAGATCCACGAATAAAGCCTTGAACGCAGCCGAGACTCCCCCATATGTTGTGTGACACCAATAATAAGCTATTCATTTTAGGTCAGCAGTAAATTGAGGAAAGCATGAGAGGTCACGTGCCTTCATTCTGTTTCTCTGTCTCACTTCATCTCACTTTCTCACTAAATTCAGCAAACAACGTGAATGAATGGACCAGGGGCTGAATAGCCTGACTGTATCAGGCTTTTATTTTCTTAATGCAGTGTGACCAGTTCATACATGCATTTCTATCTGCTTATTGAAGTAAATTGTATGCTTATTTGTTGCACAATGTTTAACGTGTTATGGTTACATGCACGATACAACACAAAACTCCAGACCTGAATTCTACTAAGGTCTTAAACCGAATATACTCATAACCAGGCTATGAATAACTGAATCTGAATTAGCTTCATAATGTTAGTAGTGGCCAAAGGCTAATGCAAGATACTGAATGTAAATAAACAAAAAGCACCGATGGTTAAATCTAGAAATATTTCACCCAAGCTATTCACTATACTTGAATGTTTTTTACTAGTAAGGTCACAGATTGGTGCAGTTGTTCCTGACATTGGATTTTGCAATGTTGTAATCATTGTAGGTGATTGGAATTTACAGCAATATCAGAGATTAGGTTTGAACATCTGATACACGGTTACTATGAAATGATGTGCACTTGTTTCTGAAAGCATTCACTTTTTGGGGCAGTTTCTAAATGTATTCATTGCACATTGATTTTGTTTTGCAGAGCTCTATGCAAAGTAATTGTTCTAGCAAAGTTGAAAGGACATTCTTGGAATTTGTGAGTATAAATAGCAAAAATATTCCATCTGTGTTCACTTAGTTCAATTATTCACCCCCTTGTTTCATTTGGGGCTTAATCCTTTCAGAGGCAAATAAATACTCAATATTTCAATTTCATTTCATTTGTCTCCCTCTCTGAGTAACTAAGAGGGGCAGCTCACATCTCTGATAAATGTCAATGGAATTTTATGGAGTTGGGTGGAATCGTGTGCACAAGTTTCCATCTACCATCATGTGAAAATATTGCACATTTTCAATATTTTTACATTTCTCACTCCCTAAGTGCAATAAATAAGGGAGGAAGAACCTCAGTAATAGTGTGTCATCTGTGCCATCTTTACATCTAGTGGCAGTAGAGGGAGAGAGATGGGATCCAAATGTCTTCCATAAATACATTATGTCTTGTTCTTGAATATTACATCCCCCTGAAATGAGCTGCTTTGAAGGACCATAACATAATTACATACGGAAATGAAAGTAAATTATTGTTCAAAGACTCTTTTTACAGACCGTACATGAAGTCTGAGCAAAGTGGAAGCCTATAGTATAAGCATGGAGAACATCACTCACCTGAAAGCTGTAATATGTACATACATTAAGGAAAGATTTAAGTTGGAGCCTCTAGGTTCTCCAAGATGATGAGGGATTTTAATGTTTTTTCTTACTTTACTTTTTTTTTTAAATCTCACTTGAGAGTTGGGATGCTTATTACTGCCATGAGAGATATCTTTATTCATTTATTATTTTTTTCAATATCATGTTCCAATCCCCTTGAAGGATGCTTTATGTGAAAAATTAAGCTTAGTTAAAAAAGGTGATGAGTTTGACCTCACACTTTTTTTATTATCAAAGTTTTCTAACTTAATATACAAATAGTTTTCTTGATTTTTCTGTTAACTGGCAAGTGTAGGCTCACTAGGCTACATATATATCATATATATCTCAATGAATGAATTAATATATTTAATGAAGCAGTCAAAAGGATTGGAAATATCACAGGTTCTATCCTGCAACAGTCAGTGCCCATCATTTGTCACGTGTCCTGTTTAAGTGTCCTTGAGCAAGACACTGATTCCTGACCTTCCGATGTCTCTGTACAAGAACATCAGCTAAATGTTTATCTTACTACTGTTTACTCTGACTGATATTCTAGGTGTATTTCATGGTTACGTATCACCACCACTAAGGGCTTAAAGATGGTAAGCAGTTTTTGTAAACAATGAAATGAAGATAGGGACTTTATCTGTTCAGGACTGAGGTTACAAGAAGAGTTGCATCTGGGTTGGCATAAAAACCCAGCAAGCAATCCTGCATCACCACGGATACCACCCACAATGCACAAATATCCCTCTCCACCTGCAATCCTCATGGCATCTGTGACTTTCCTGCTCAAACCGGGAATTATACTCCGTCTGTCAATGACTTGTTTGCTGTTTTGTAAAGGGGTTTCCTATTCCATCTGAAGAAACCATTTATTTGGGACCTAAGAGTGTGATAATGCCCTGTCTGAGCTTTATATAGAAGCACAATCCATCAACAGGTGTGGGAGGAACTATTTTTTTCTGCACAAGGAAGTAAAGTTTGGAGTGTGTGTGGGGTAAGTGTGAGAGAACAAAAGTTGCTTACAAGGCACATTCAGCATTCATTTCCTCATGGGCTCAGTCAGAGGAAAGAGACAGCAGACTGCATTCACACTTTATACAACTGTCATTGAATTACTCTGATTTGACCACGATGGGTCAAATTACAGGAAAGACCTGTAATTTAAGTTGTGATTCATAATTCACCTTCATATTGCTTCATATTTTCATCAAAATCAACTGATTTATTGTAAGTAACCTTCAGTTGAAGAATCATCTCAATCTGTTTTGACATTTTTTGAACAAACAAGATGCTTTTACACTACAAGTGTAAGTGGAAACCTACAGTATAGTATAAGCATTGAAAACATTACTCACCTGAAAGCTTAAGATGTGTGTGTGTGTGTCTGTGTGTGTGTGTGTGGGGGGGGGTTGTTGAGAGGAAGAAGCCATATTAATGGTATGATTAATTTGATTGGTTTTACTTTAATCTTTTTGATATTTTACCTTTCACTTGAGCGTTGGGATGTGCCTTGCCATGAGAGATATCTTTTTTTATTATTTTTTTCAATGTTCATGTTCCAAAACCCTTGAAAGATGCTTTATGTAAAATATGCTTTTTGTACCCTGGAAAGACATTTAATCATGATTAGCCTTGGTATTTTAGTAGCCAGTGTTCTAGCTTTGTGAGATTTCATAATGGAAGACAATTAAGCACTACTCTCAATAAGCTGGTGCTGAGGACCTGCCCTTGTGAGGGGGAAAAATAGATTTATTTCATTAGACTTATTTTTTTTTGTCAGGTTATAAAAGAATTTGGAGGCGAAAACTTTTTTTTTTTTTACATTCTTTTGAAGTATATTTGATCCCCAACGACTAAGAAAATATTGAATAGACCGACCTCTATAGTGGGCCTTTCTATCTCCCTGGCTAAATCTATTGAGATTTTATAAACCTGTTATTTTACATAAATAAAGCTTTTTTTGTCAAGTTTTTTATTAACAAACTGATTGTTAGCGACTGACTGCAATCTGCAAAATGTTTTAAAGCTTAAATAGAGCAAAATAAAAGGTATTTAGACAAAAGGATAATCCAGATAAATAACATTATTTTCCAGGCTTTAGGTATTCTCACGATGCCATTGTCGATTTTATGTCTGTTATTTTTTTTAAATGATACTTAATTGTATTCTATTTAATTTACCTGGACCTCTGGTAACTGAAGGCTTCTATCCCAAACATGCAGCCTCATGGTCAGGTCAGCAGAACACAGGGGCCCTAACTTCATCAAATAAAATGATCTTGGTTTTTGTTCAGAATACTTTACCTTTTTGAAATACTTTAATCACTACTTCTCCCCAACCATTAGCCTGCTGGAAACGTGACAGTAGGGGAGCACTGCTCTTGTGAATGTTCATTCATGGTTTTCAGAGCATGGCAGACCCGAGTATCCTCACATTGTGCACCAAGAAAGTGGAGAGAAAATAGTTTTCCTGGGTGGTCCGACTCATTAATACACTCCGCACATCTTGATTTACGGCTCACAGTTCAACTGCTGCCAATTAAAGTGGAAATGCGAAAAAGGAAAATACCATGATGGAGGAGGAGGAGGAGGAGGAGGAGGAGAGGCCTGAATTTACTCCTGCTTGGCACAAAACTGTTTGAGCCTCAACTGCCCTCGACATTAAGGTAGGAAATTCATCAGGAATTCTAAAACTTACAGACCAGGGAGAAAGACATAAGGGTGTGTGAGTAATTAGACGTTCAGTGGCATTTTAATTTAGAAGAGCTAGTCATAAGTGAATTAAGTTGTTTGTCTGAATTGTATTATTCTGTTTGTAGGAGCATTACAACAGTTTTTGTTGACAGGATGTTGAGTTATATATCGACATTATGGGTTTTGAATATGTAAGACGTGGTTATTTATTTATTTAGGAAGGAAAGAACAGAAATTACAGACCTGCCAGGCTGCAGAAGCCCAATGTTCCACTCAGTCTTTTTGAGCAATGGGACTTTTTGAATGTGAAAATGCCATTGACAAGTGAACATAAACAATGACGTGTTGGTTATCACTTATCACAGATTTTTTTTAACTTTGAAATAAACTAGGATTTAAAACAAATAAATAAACTACATTATTTCCAGCTATACAAGTTTAGTTTGGTTAAAAGTGAATGTATGTGTGCTTAAGAGTCAGTGTGTGTGTGTGTGTGTGTGTGTGTGTGTGTGTGTGTGTGTGTGTGTGTGTGTGTGTGTGTGTGTGTATGTGTGTGTGTGTGTGTGT
>CABFOS010143970.1:0-20903 GCA_900660315.1 Diretmoides pauciradiatus
TGTGAAGGGGGGGTAATTATGTGGCCTGTCGTTGGGTGTTTATGCATGCATGCTTTCATGCATGTATATGATCATGTGTGTATGTGTTTGAGGTAGGGGCAGCTGAATGTTACCACAAGCTGGTGGAGCGTAGCTCTACAGCTAACCAGAGAAGCAAGTGGTTGTGAGTCAGTCCCCACCAGGCAAATCAGTGGCCAGGGCATTAGCTCTGCAGCATCCAGTGCCAGGATAGGAAATTAACATTGGCTCAGGGCAAAAAATGTCTCAGAAATCAGGAAATGACCCTAAATTATGGAATTATGGGTGCAAAACCTCCCTCTGGGTAAGAACAAAGAAAAGAAAATGGAAAATAAGTGGAATAAGTGGCATAATTCTCACATTGATATGAATTGTTTCTTAAATTATGAAAAAATACCCTTATAATCAGTTCACATAGGCAAAAATTACTCCCATTGAAAATGTTAATTTACCACTCTGCTCAGTGCAAAACAGTCATGGTTAGACTACAGTAGGCTCCAACGCTAGTAGCCTTCACTCTATCTGACCACAGTGTTTGGGCCCATAAAATAAGGTAAAATAAGCAGTGATTTTACGTCTAGTAACTTTCAATATTGTTAAACGTTTATTTGGTCGGGCAACATGACAGAGGCCTTACTGTATATTATCTCTCATGTCTGAGGCATTTTGTGTTTTGTTTCCCTATAATTTCCACTGAATTGGTTGAGTTTGTAATTTCCTGCTGCAGATGTAAACAATTCCTCCATTTGCTCATTTTAGGATATTTTTCATTTTTTATGGACTACACTGTAGGTGTGTCTGCAATATCTTTCAGGCTGTATTTTCATGCAATGATTCATCAGATTCAGAACTACTTTACCTCCCTTAAAAACTTAGAAAATGTGGTATATTTGGTTTAAACTCTAATATAGTCTGATGTCCTTTGCAAATTTCATTGATAGATGATGGACATAATCCTAAGATAGGAGTACTATACATCTGACATGTTAATGTTTATGACAGCTTTCCAACTGGCCCTCAGCGCGCTCATTGCCGGTCCAGTCCCCTCTGTTGTGTCTGTTCTCCTTCCTCCTTCAACTGGAAGACAAACAGTTAAAATGGTTCCTGACTGCAATTGCAGGGAGAACCAGCCCAGTAGCTCGATTCTCTCCTGCACCCAGCCCACACCTCAACCCCAATTTGCTGAATACATTACACAACATACACCATCAGGACACCATGGTCGTGACAGCCCACGGCCTCTTTCAGACCAGGACAGGCCTTTAAAGCCAGATCCTTGTCTAGCCATTAGCAGACTGATGGAGGACACTGTAATTGATGAAGACAAATGAATGATACAGCATTGTACAGTCCTTCTCCTTTGGCTCCCTTTTTTATATTTAATCCATCATTGACATTATTAGCAACTGCAACATGATGCGGTGATACAGTTCAAGGCCTTAAAACATTATTTGTTGATATAATTATCCATGATTTCAAAGATATTTATTTAGCATTCAATGTTGTAATATGGTGTTAATCCTCACAGGTGCATGAGTATAACACACAGGTATAAAGACATGATGTTAGGTTTAGCTGCTGATCTTGTGCAGTATTAGTCCCATCTGGCTCTTGCATCCCAGAGTCTTTCTTCCTGTCAGTGAGCAGCATGAGTGAGGCAGTGAGACCTGCATACCCCAGCTGTTTGCAGTGTGGGCAGCAGTACAAGGTGCTCCTGCAGAGGAATTCAGCACTTTGGACAGCACCTAGACCAGCTCTCCCCACACTGGAATCCCAACACTGCACACTTGGAGGCTGGGCGGCCCAAGGACTTTGCGGTCGGAACTGTGACCACATTTCTACCAAGGTGCAGTAGGGAAGCAGGGGAGGAGAGGGTTGGGAGGAAAATGCGGCGGCTTATCTACGGTGGAATGGACTAAAAATTTCTGTGCAGTTTTTCAAGATCAATTCCAATATTGGATGAAACGACTGGAGGGGCATGTTGAAAGCGTATCGTTCTTATGGCCCAAACATTTCATGATGGCAACATACTGGAGGTGGCCAACGAACCATAGCCAGATGAGCACACAACTTTCACAATGATATTATGGAACAATACAAATTCAAATTCAAACGGAAACTGTTTTGAACTGATGTCAGAAAGATGTTTAGGTGCCAATGTGACAAAACAATGCATGGGTAGTGCTGTGAATGACTACGGACATTGTCTCAACTTGGATTTTGACACTATAGGTTTTCAACACTGGTGCAGGCCATTATATCAACATCTGTTCAATGTCAACAATGTTTTCAGGGTCTTGTATTTGGAGTTAACATTCAGCAATAGCTGATGATGAAGTGGCAGATATTTTTCAGAGCTCTGGCACGCAAACAAGTCAGAGAGTTGTGAGTTAGTAAAGTCAGGATTTGTTGGCCATATCTTACCTCACCCTATATTTCTAAAGTATCTCTCTTTCCCCTCTTTCAGGCAGTCGGGAAGCGGCATTCACCTATGCCATCACGGCAGCAGGGGTGGCCCACGCCATCACAGCCGCATGCAGCCAAGGCAACCTGAGCCAGTGCGGCTGCGACCGGGAGAAGCAGGGCTACTACAACCAGGAGGAGGGCTGGAAGTGGGGAGGCTGCTCGGCTGACATCAAGTACGGCATTGAGTTCTCTCGCCGCTTTGTGGACGCCCGCGAGATCAAAAAGACCCCGCGCCGCCTGATGAACCTGCACAACAATGAGGCGGGGAGAAAGGTAAACAGACTCTTCAGATATAGCTCACTCTTTAGTCAGGCAATCTACAATATATTTTTCTTACAATAAGTGAAAAATATATACATATGGGGTAAGATTACTGCATTTGACTTGTTTCCAATGCAGTCTCGCGTATTTCAAGAATTTTCTTGAATATCATAAAATATGGCAGATCACTATTCTAATGTCAAAATGAAGATTTTTTTTATTTGCAATGGAAACAATTTTCACATTTTTCAGCTTTTTTCCTACTTATTGTCATGTGTGCTTATTAGCGGTGCTTGCCAATAAGCATGGAATAAATCTGTGTGCCTGTGTGTTTGTGGGTGCACATGTACATGCCTGCATACATATGTTTATGTGCCTATTGAGTCATGCAGACGAGCAAACTAGCCCCAGATAGAGAGCAGAGAACTCCAGTCATGTGACAAAGAACTGTGACTGACCGAGTTGCTGATTGATTGATCACCCAGTTATCCTTTCAGCAGCTTGTTTGGCTTCAGCCAATTACTGGCAGTTCTTTCCATCTTAAAAGGGTGTCCTTTCTTTCTAAAAGAGTGTGTTGGTTTGCTATTAGTCATCGCAGAACAGTCATGATTGAGAGAGCAACAGAGAGTGAAGTGAAGAGAGGAGATGACGTTCTGGTGACAAATGGATCTAATTAATACCCCAGTTTTATCGTGTCCACTGGGGAAATGGAGCTTGGCCATCATTTGCCAGATGGAGACCTGCCATCCCCCACTTCCAGTCCTTTCATGGCCTTACGAAGTGTAAAGTCAGGAACAGGATATTATTGCAGTTCTCTGCACAATACCAAAACATGTTGCTGCCATTTGACTGCGTCCATTCAGTGTGTGAAAGCAGGCCGACAATGCCAGTGTTAACACAGCAGACAGATGGGGTCTCCATATCGGTACTGGCATGGTGAACTATCAGGGTTAGAGTTGGCACTGTTGCTATCCACATTCTGGGGCTTGGAAGCTCAGGATCTATCAAGATGTGCAAAAGTAATTTCTGCTTTACTGAGACAGTACTGCAGGAAAGCTGAGAGGTAGTAGGGAAAACACAAAAGAGAAGTTTCTTGGAGGGTTTAGTCCTAGCTGGCAGGGACACTTATGGTTCCAGAGGCAGAGGTCTTAACCTCTACAGCATTCGTTTGTTTATCTGAATACAGTATTAGAGTAACAGTATTACAGTTGTTCTTATGTAACTAAATAATTACTTACACTTTTCTAGTGGGCTGGCTTGAAAAATCATGGTTTGGGGAGACAGAACCAGACAGAACAGATATGTGTGGAAACACCAAGTTTATTTGAACTCCTCATGCATGAAAAGTGTAGTCTAGTATCCACAGTACAGTATGTCTTGCACTTTCCCTGTGCTCTCTATGTGAGGTCCTGTTACCCTTGTACCATGTGTCATATACTGTACTGTTGTACTGTACAGTCATAGTTGAAAGTTTGAGAACCATGTAGGCAGTGGTCATTATTTCATGTATACTTATTATAGAGGAATAACCATATACAATCCTTGAGGAACCTCAAATCTTAACGATGATATCCCTAATAAAGAACATGCACAAATAAATATGATTTACTTTTTATTCTTTAAGAAAAACTAATATATTTGAACCCCTTCAAGCAATAACTAACTTGTTTAGCAGCAATGACTTGGAGTAAACATCTCCTATAGCCACTGATCAGTCTCTGATCAGTTTTGGGTTGTTACCAAACATGGTGTGTTTGATGCATCCAAACAGTTACATTTTGGACTCATATGTCAAGAGAACAGACTACCAAAAGTCTTCAGGTTTGTACAGGTGTTCTCTTGCAAACAGGGCTGCTTTGTTCTTTTTAGACAGTAGAGGCTTCTTCCTGGCTTCCCTTGTATGAATCCCATTTCTATTCAGTGTTGACAGATGCACAGTAACATCAGATGCAACAATGCAGGCGTGTAGATCTCTAGATGTTATTCTTGAGTTGTTTCTTACTAATTTTAATATTTTTCTTGTGGCTCTTGGACTTGTTGTGTCACTGTTGTGTTAAATACTCTCCATTTATATATTATTTGCTTCACAGTGGGCTGATGGAGCCCAAATCCTTTTAATATGACTTTCTAACTTTCCCCAGACTGATGCTCACTCACTGGCTGAGATCACGGCATAGTATTTTTCTTTCACCTGCATGAATAACAACAACCGCCAAACTGACCAGGTTTCTCACCTGTAATGATGGGAGTGCCACACAACCCCCTCTCTAAGATCTGACCTTTGATTGGTTAACTTATACCCAGTTATTTATCCACCTGATTCTACTTTCCTACTTGATTTTAGTGCCAGAGCAGGTTCATTTGACACATGAACATTGCACATGAAATAATTCATTTTACAACATACAACATGTCCTCTACAAACATGAAATTGGTAAATAGATCCTTTATTTTAGTCAAGAAAAGGCTATTTCTGATTAAATAAGGACTGCATGATAAAAGCTCAAAATAGAAAATTGCACAAGGGGTTCACATATATTTTGATTGTGATTCTGAGGAAAGAAATGATGCCTCCGCTGGGATTCAGCTGAGTTCAAGGTTTTTTAATCACTGATAAGGAGCATTTAGACAGAAAACTCTAATTACAATAGATTCCGTGACTGAACTGTGAATGTAAAGGAACACCCAGTGAATCACCCTATCCATTTCATCTGGGGATGGGCGGGGGGTTGACAAGTCATCTTTAGAGGGGAATCCGGTCATATTGGACTAATTGGTTACAGATCGGAGACTTTGATGGACACGGTATAAGTAAATGTTTCCATGCATCCGTCAGAACGTCAGATTCCTTACCCAGGCATTCATTGTGGTTTTGCCATACATGTGCCATACATTTCTGGAAATCCTCCTTTTTTAATCAACATCCGGGGCAAGACTGACAGTTGACCCCGGGCCTCCGTGAACTTTAGGAAGCTCATGTTTTTTCAATCAAATGTCCCCAAATAGGGAAACTTTGACCACAAAGCGCATGGATGAGACAGATAAAGATAAAGGACAACTTTGTATTTTTGTGTACATTTTGTAAGTGTCTGATAGAAATGACGACTTGTACCGCTGGCAAGGCGAGGTGCCAGGAAAAAGCTGCACTGGAAAAATGCCCTGCCGACCAAACTGTACATCTTATACAATAAATACACAAGTCAAGAGTTCCTAATTGGCTTAAAGTCATGTCATGTCAGGCCTATTACAGATGTGTTAATTTGACCCATTCAAACCCCATCCCTACTTTCCTCTTCCTCCTTTGCCACCGAGACACAGAAAAAGAAGTGGGTACGGTTTAGATTTTGAGGTTTTTTCGTTTTTAGTCCCACGGTGCAAGGATTGACTCAGTCTTGACACATACCCTGGACACTACACACTATTTCCCATATGCCACAGGATTAGGCAACTGATCTAAGAAGGCTTTCTGCCCTGCGTGCCATATGCTGGAGATAACCTCAAAGTGAAATTACTGTAAGGCTGTGGGCATTTTAAGGCCACTGTATAACATAAGAAATTCTTCAGCTACATTATTATGTATAAAAAAGAGTCCCTGGTCTAAATGAGGGGTCTGAAGCGATCTCTATGATGGTGATTATTTGAATACACTCTTTGTTGTGTACTGCATGTGCAACACATTTAATAACAAAATGATCTGCTTTTGAATCAACTAAAATGATGGATAGCTATTTGAGATCCATATTTATTTTTCTCTGTGATTGATGTGGTTTTAGGGAAGGTAGAGAGAATTACAGGGTAGGATATTACCAGTAAGTGCAATTTCCCCTCTTCCATGACACATAGCTGGCATCTGTGACTGTCTTAGAATTTCAGTTATGCTTGGTTTGGTCCACTTTACTGTGCTCTGTCACTCTACACTCTGCACAAATGTCTGACCCTCAAATGTAAGTGCCTGTGGCATGAATGCACTGAGCTAACAAGCCATCAACACAAGCAGCACTTCCTAGCAGCATGGATGCAGATTAGAAACGCACCACTGCCATCATTATATTAACCCAATATTAACACGGCACTTCCAAAATTCTTACAAAAGTCTTGACATTCAGTTGATCTGTCATATTTCACATTTGTTTCCTCTTACACAGCCTCACCATCTGCTCAAATTGTTCATTAATAAACCCAATGTTCAAATAAATATGTCTTCTTCACTCAAAGTTTTCATCTGTTCATGTGTATGGAGTGCTGAAGTGAAAAGAAACCGGGAACACATTGGTGTCATGCTGGGCTTAAGCAGTTCCTACACTAATACAAGGATCTATTATTGAGTGATGCTGACATATTGTATTTTCCATCAAGGAAAATGTCAGTGGCGCATGGCTGCCATTTTTTTAATTCATTTTTTTGTTATAATTGTTTGTACATTTCCCATTAATAACATACAAAATATTGCAAAGACAAAAAAAGTATATGATAACAAAAAAAACATAACAGAAGAAAGGGAAATCAAAGAACCATATTGTGTAATTGACTGTATAACAATAAATGAAGCAAAGCCTGTGAAGCTGTGAAGTTCGGGCAGTCAACTGGAGTGGTGCTACAGCTCCGGATCAGACAATTTGTCAGCCGGCGTATTCCCAAGCCAACAGTCAGCCTGTTTAAGCTGTCAAACTCATTCTCTGCTGCGGCTCGCCCCGCTGCCACTGTTACTGCTGCTGTTGCTGCCGCCTATGCATCTCACACCCACACAATTTTCTTTCAGAAATTCCATCTCTATAGTTTGTTCCCACTCTAAAGCTTTTCACTTTTCTGTATCGCTTTCTAGGTCCTAGAAGAAAAGATGAAGCTGGAGTGCAAGTGTCATGGCGTCTCAGGCTCCTGCACCACCAAGACTTGTTGGACTACACTTCCCAAGTTCCGTGAGATTGGCTACGTACTGAAGGACAAGTATAACGAGGCCGTGCACGTGGAGGTAGTCCGGGCTAGCCGACTGCGCCAGCCCACCCACCTCAAGGTGAAGCAGACTCAGGGCTACCGCAAGCCCATGGAGACAGATCTCGTCTACATCGAGAGGTCACCCAACTACTGCGAGGAGGACGCAGCCACGGGGAGCGTGGGCACCCAGGGACGCCTGTGCAACCGCACCTCGCCGCATACAGATGGCTGCGACCTAATGTGCTGCGGCCGAGGCTACAACACGCACCAGTACACCAAAGTGTGGCAGTGCAACTGTAAGTTCCAATGGTGCTGCTTCGTCAAGTGCAACACGTGCAGCGAGAGGACGGAGGTGTTTACCTGCAAATAAGGAGGCAAGGAACTCAGTGACAGTAGGAGAGAGGCCAAGGCCTAGCTGGATGAGGAAGACCCAAGAGAGCAAAGTAAAAGTGTCTTGGAACAGTGAGAGATTTTTAAAATAAAGGAATGGAATTTACACTATCAGCTCTTCATGGCATCGTTTTGCACAGCAGAATCTATATTTGCTTTTGAGAAAGTAAATGCTAAATATCAGTAGGTAATACCCCAGAACTTAACTGTCACCTAGAGATTGTGCTCACGTACTGATGTATTCACGGTGAAGTTGAGACTACAGGAAGTGAATGGGGCCCTCGACGGGAACTGTGCTTTGCACTCTGGGAATTGTAATTCTTTATTTCGCAGGAGACTCTTGCATGGAAAGAAAAGACAGAAACCTGGGAGTTGATGAAAAATGACAGCAACTGATGAGGGGTGACTGGGAGAGATCCCTTTAAGTCTTTGATTGAAAACTTTTAAGAGATTTGTCTTATTTCCAAGGGGAACAGAAGTGAATATTTGACCCCCCAAATTGGCTGGGTCTTATGTTGGAGGTTTGTAGAAATGAAGAACACTTAGTAAAGAATGGTGCCTTGGGGCGCGCCAAAAGCTGAGTGGAGAACTCTCTTCATTAAGCCCTCTGCTGCCAACTGGAATAATGGTGGAGTATGTTAGTTTTCCAGTCACACTGGAACTGTCTGTTCTGAACACTGAAAATAAATTGTTTATTTATGTTATAGTATCTTAAAACGAAGCACTAACGGGTAGAGATGTCATTTTTGTACTAAATGTAAAAAAAAATACTTTTTAGAAACTTTGACTGAAGATGTGTATCTATTAGAAAATGCTCCCATCCCCAAAACAATTCCCCTTTTCTAAAAAAAAAGAAAAAAGTTTTCATTGCTACTGGTGTGTTGACAACAAAAACATCATTACAGTGTATTTCACATTCAATCACCTTGGTTCTATTTTACTGTAGCATAGCTTTTGTTTGCAGTCCTTAACGCACCAAACAGTAACATGTGTTTGGACGCCTTTGCATTTTCAGTAATAGACAGTAGCAAGAAAACTCCTTTAACTGCAGAGATCCTTCCTCAATTCATTAAACATGAAACTGATATGTTGCTGGATGTGTTGTCGAGTGCTGCACTGATATTTTCTATTCAGATACGACTCATGAGACTTAAATAAACTCCCAAATAAACTCCCTTTGGCAATTCATTGCTAAAATATCGACTGAATCCAGAGTCTGCCTTCGATTTCAAACAAAATATTGATTCATTCATTTCAAAACATCTGCAAATCTGTGGTTGCCTGTATTCAATGGTTGAGTAAAGTAACCATCAGTGACAACTACACAACCATGCATTTTATAACAGAATATACATGAGACTAATTTCCACATCGTAAGCCATAGAATAGCCCTGAACTAACTCAATTCTTATGCAGTGTAAAAAGGGACTAATCCCGGGCCAACTCAGCCTCGGGACAGGAATGATCAGTGCAACATGCACTTATGACGGTGGCACTTTATGTAATAACCACTTTTTGTTTTCTTGGCATATTCATGCTATTGTATTATTATTCAGCTATTATCTTATAATACAATATGTTCCAAGGTCATGTGAGGTTTACAAATCGTATAGGCCAGTTCATTTACTCTTTTGGTTTACATATGAATTGATAGGTTTATAATGTATTTTAGCTTGTGCACATTAAATGATAACCACACATTTTAGAGATAAAGACTGGTGTATCCTAGATTGCACTTTGCATGATTAATCATCTGGTGCTGTTTAATTTGTAGTATGCATGTCGGTGTATTACTTACAGTCAAATATTGATGGTTTCAGTAGGGGTGCTCTTCAAATGCATCAGTGAAATACAATACTGTACTAGTGTAAATAGGTTTGCGTATCGACTCAGTAAAGGTAACTTATTATATATATATTTAACATACTCTGCATATAGCATAATTCTGACATGAATATTTCTTCTGAAATAGATCAAAATAACTGCTACCAGAGGCATAAAAACTTGTTAACAATAGTTTTTCTTCTTTCACAAGGATACAGATACATTTCCACATGTGAAAAGTTATATCTATCTTTACTTTAATGGTGAATTGTATTACCCAACATACAAGAAAAGTATCCTTGAACTCTGGGTAAGGAATCCGCATACTTCACTTTATTGCTCAATGCATGTTGGTACAAGAATGTTCCCTTTCAGTGTTCAGTTGCCCATGTCAACTGTTCCAACAAATATCCAAAGCTATTATTTTCATAAATTCCCTTGAATGGAAAACACTCATATTAAATCTGGTCATTGTGTGTGTCCAGGTTTTAAGCCAAAATCTATGTAGAAGTCTCTTATTCAAACCTTCCAACCACCCTTAATATAGCAATTGGCAACACGTTAGGAAGCATAAATCATTAAAAATCAAAAATAAATAAATCAAGCAGTGTGCTGACTTTGACATTATTTTGTACACAGCACATGTTCATAATATGCTGTGGTCTTCAGTCTTGATTGTGGCACGCATGGAACAGAAGTCAATTATCTCTCCCAGCATGGAAAGGAGCTTCTTCTCCATGTCTGTGTCAAGCAGGGATGTGATCAGAAACTCAAAAAGAGCAGGAAAAAAGCAAGAAGTATGGATTTGCGGAGGGGGGGAACAACAATCTCCATTTAAGAATAGGAGTGTTCAAAAAATGAAATCCTGAAAAACCTGTAAAATACAATTATTCATCAAGTTGTAAGTGGGAGAAGCTTTGGCTTTTGTTTGAGGATGAAAAGAACTCATGCCGGGGTTTTTTCCAGGTTAATTGGGGTTTGTCTGACTTGGGTGGTCACAGCCACCTGTGATACCAGCAATAACACTTCACTTTATCACTTTGCATGTTTATTAATGGGGCTGTACCTGTAGATGATATCAAAAGTGTATTGTGTTAGCGCGATGTGGTGCAATTCATGTGAGTTAGGAAAAGCTGAATGAGGATTTAGGATGCAGATTGTTGATGGGATACGGTTAACTGGCTCAACACTCAATCCTCTCTCCATGCTTTCTGTGTTGGCAGAACCATTTAAAGTCACTAAATGGGAAGAGGACCTTCATGCAAATGACTCGATGTGAATAGGAAGTGGCTCAGTGTGCCTCTTGTTTTTAGACACACAAACAAGAGTTGAGTTCTTTTGTGAGGGTGTTTTTGAGATGGATGGGATGGCTTGATGAAACAAGGAGGTGCATGTGTAGCCGGAAACAGCAAGTGAAAAGAGTGGTTATTTAGGAGAGGAGCTAATTGAGAGTGGTTGGGGGAGAGAGTGGGTACACTATAAGAGGAGGAGCAGCTGCTGGGCCAAGTTGGTGACTATGTGCAAAGCATAGTAAGATGAGAAAAGTAAGTGTATGATTTGCATGACCACTAACTAATCATTTTTCACTTTTTCCAGCCTTTACTGTTGCCATGTAATATTAACTAGTGGAGTAGTCTTGAGTGTAAGTCCGTTTTTAATGGACTTGACTGTACATTTTGCTGATCACAAACAATAAAAAACATTAAAGTTCCTGTAAAATTGGCTAAAACCAAAAGACGCTCAAGAAAATTTAGATCATTCATAATTATACAGTATATAATACATATAATCTACCACTGTGGATCACTGACATGATTTCACATCCAACTCTTTCTATGAAGTGGCTCTGTGAAAGAGATCCATGCTACTTCATTCAGTTGCTGGACGCTCCCACTCGTCCTCCTGTATGTGAAAAGCATTGCAGGCGGGCAGCAGAGCAGAAGTAAGATGTGTTTTGTTAGTTGTCTGAAGCCCTGGGGACCGGAACCGCATAAGCTCCCCATACTATGCCCTGGATTGAGAAAAATAAATCCATTTGTTTCTGACAAACATTTTGTCATTAAAAATATGAGATAGAAAAACAGACTCTGCTGTGTGTGTGCCTTCTTCTAAAGCAGCTATTGTTTGGATGTCAGGATCATTAGTTCATTGGGATATATTCTGCAAGCTAATGCTTCTGGTCTAATTCACTCTGGGAGCGATGCACTCGCTTTTCCAATTCAGGGTCCAGTTGGGGGGGGCAGACAGTTGCAAATGGACACGGCTTATGTCCGCCAAGGCCATGTATCAACAAGTGCAAATTTACCATATGATCCTGATTATTCAGAGTTCACAGGCAAGACAAATATCAGGGTGGTCAGTGCTTTGGCAAACCAATGGAAGCTGTTAACTTCAATTGACTGACTCCAGAGAGGATACGAGGGACTCAAGAGACTGCCAATTTTCACTTAAAACCCACAGAGCAAAGAGAACAGGGAGGACAGGAAACTGAATGAGTTCCTGAACTGAGGTGATGGGGGTCTGCTTCCTTGTCCGCTGAAAACCTATAAAGCTTTGATCCATTGAATTAGCTCCACAGGTCGATCCTCCACAGAAAGAAAAATAATTTGTAATGGCCTACTATATATTTGAATGGGCCTAAGCCAAATGCACATAAAACATTTTTTGATATAAGGGGGCCCCTGCTGTATGATGCCAACAGAAAGAAGATAAAGATGAACCACTCTACTAGGTAGTAAACAAACAACAAAATTGACATGTTTCCTCCCCACTTCTTAAAGTGACCAAAGCCCCCTAAATTCCTTTGACTTGGCTCCAACGTTCTGACTCCTCCTGTAATTTGTAACTTTGGCAAAGTGAGACAAGAACCTTGGGATCAGAGGCCTGGCCTCTCAGAGATAAGACACAGCTGCAAGAGGGAGAGAGAAGAAGGGTGGCAAAAATAAATTACACAAAAGAAGGGATGAAATTAAAAATCAAGGAGTCAGAGGTCATCTGGGCTGACGCTTGAGATTAGCCAGATACCAAGTGAGAAGAAAGAACTGTTGTCTTCCAGACACTGCACATCCATTACAGATTTCTCCTTAGTTGAGGAAAGACATGTGTAAGAATCCATGATGGATTATTCTGGGGCAATCTTTTAAGTTTTGTTTGTTATTCCAGGATTTGATTGCTTTGGTTTAGGTGATAAGAAAACATGGAAGTACTACTGTGCCGAAAACATCCCTTAGCCTTATTTGTGGACAGAACTGCAATCAGTCTTTGTGCCATGATAATGCCACTGGATTTTGGTTTGAAATTTTTTAATTCTTAACAAGGCAAAAGAGCACACAATACAGTTTAATGCTGCCCGCAACACAGCCTGCAGCAATTATGAACGTATAGTCCTTTTTTTCTGGTGAACGGTTGGAGTGGTGTTTTTCTGTGTTCCTTTGACTTTGTTTTGACTGCTTGTCTTAGTGAAAGACCATCATTTGGAGGTTTCTCATCATCTGTTTGATATTAGTGGTGAGGAACACATGGCCATTCAAAGGCAGAGCCCTGTGTGACATCATAGACCACAAGGCAAAGCGGGGATCGTCAAGACCCCAGTCTGAGGACTCTGAACGCTACCTGACTGCCTTCCCTCCCCTGCAGCTGCATTGTCCCACTAATGTCCCAGCCTGGGTCTCCTATTCTGATGCTTGTTCTGGGGCTTCATAAACCTCTGTGCTTTCTCTTATGCATGAGACAACAAAACATCAGAGAGGCCCCTTTACAACATTTCCAATGCCACAATACTCAAAATTGATAGAACTGGATGACTTATGAAGTTGAGATTAACAATGACTGTACATAGTGGTTAAATATGAAATGGATCCCCACATGTAATGAAATGACTACTTTACACTGGCAAGTTGCAGCAGAGCATTAGCTGTATACAGACACAAGCAACATACAGTATCATTCTCACTGAATAGCTTCAAAACAGTCCATTACAGAAACTGTAAATATCTCCAGATTCATAGATAGCAAAGTGAAAATTCTGGCTATATATATATATATAGACAGACAAGACATTAGCCTGGGGAGTAATGACGCCCAATTTGGCCCGCACACCTGTTTATGTTGGACTGGGGCAGTAAGCGGTGCTCGTAAAATATGAGCGAGGTTAATACTTATGCGGTGACGCCCTCAGGCCCCACAGCTACAGTAAGGACAGCATCAGCAGTCTGAGATGATGGGATGGGTCTAACCCCAGGCACTGCTGTGTGTCTATGTCTGTGTTTGTTTCACTCACTCTGTGGATTTAAAGAACATTGTGTGTTCATTAGGGTGTTCGCCTTGTGTTTCTGTCTGCTTACTATTGCTTTACGTGTGAATGGGCGAGTTTGTGCGAGACAGACAGATCCTTTTGGGAAGTGGGTTTCTACATGGAGACATTTGGTGGAGAGTTCGAGGACAGCCCACACGTGCTTTGTGCTGCTCAGTGTCCAGTGGTTGGCTAGGCCACGGCTTCTCCTTGAGGTTATTTTTCTCTTCACGTTTTGTTTTCATGAAGTGAGGTTGGGGTTCTAAAAGCAGACTCCACCTAGGGAAAACTATGAGACCCTTAAGAGCCCTTTTCTTAGCACGTTAATTGAGTCTTGGCCCCTCACCCTCCGTGAGATGGAGCAGAAGACAAATGTTTTGGGAGAACCAAATTACCATCTTTACAGTGATGTTCAGATTTAAAAATATACTGTTTTTCATGGCCTGCTACTTATAATGTACTGAGACACAAGATAAAGATTAGCTAATTGCAATATCCGGTGAATTTACCATCTCACTTGAATGACAGAAATCAGAATTGAACTCACTAACATTGTCTTCTGTTGACTGAGTGCAAACCATGGAAATCCAGAAAGGCACCAAGTACCAGTACAAGTACTGAGTGATCTGTTCTGAATTGATTAAACATCAATGTGCTACACAGCTGAGACCACAGAACCTGATACTCCACAGCTGACATTTGGAAAATATTAGCATTTTCAATAACTCACGCAGCAGGCAAAATGTTGTCAACAAGTTCAAGAAATTTTTTGAAATCTACCTGCTTTGAGAAATGTAAGTTCACCAAGTCTTTAGATTGAGTAGATAACTGCAGTGTGACAAGTCAGTGTTTGAAATTACTTCTTCCTTCCTTTTGGACGAGGAATTTAAGGGTTAGCTGCATGTTTCTGTTCAAATCAGCAGGTTTTAGCACAAGACACAAGATGGCTACGTCTGTTCCTTTGTTCCACTAACATAGTGACACTTTAGAACCAATTCCAGTGAATAGTCCAGGAATAGACAACCACAGCCAGTGAGATTCAATGCCAGTGCATCATCCTTCCCCGTCTAGCCTGTGGAAAGACCAGTGGTGGAGGTGAGGATTGCTGAGGAGGCTCCATGATGTGGGTCACATCCATGGAAAGTTCTGCTGGATCCTTTGCTTTTCCATGTGGATGGAAGGCCACCGGAACAACACACAAACAGCTCCACTTCAACATATGGCTACCGCACTGGAGCAACACTGAGCCCTGTTGTTCAAACAAATTATCTTAACGTCTTTCATGGCTGATCCTAGAGGTCAAGTCAACTTTTTTCCCCTAATGAGTCATGTCAACGCTAACAAACAATCAGGATTTGAACTGTTTGTCCCAGCTGATGGGGAGCAGCATGGTGACGAAGTTTGCTTAATGGAAGCAAACTTGTCCATCTCTTCCTCAGAGGGTTGATGGCTAACTCAGTCTGTCAGCAGAGCGCACCGCATGGAAAGCAACATCAGAGAGACCGGTTGCCCGGCGCTTGTATATTTCTGTCTCCATCTGTGTCACTGGCTGGAAGTGGGCTAGCGTACATGCCTTTGAATATGTAGGGCATTGGACACCAGCTCCGTGTGGTTTGGGAGAAGTTAAAGGATGGTTGGGGCTTTAATCCGGCAGCCCTCCTCCCAGTTTTTCCCCTCTTTTTCTTGTCTGTGTGGGTCCCGTTTCCCCCCACCAGCTCCCCATCCCACCACCACTACCACACAAGCCCGTCAGCACCCCGGTTCCTAAAGACCCTCAGTCCCCCCTGCCCCCCCTCCACACCAACTGGTCCTTTCCTAGCCACAGTCCTGACATCCTAATGGCTGATGGATGCACCGAGGTCACACTGATGATCTAGTGAAGTCCTTTGGTCCATCACCGAGCCTTTGATCAACATACTTAACCCTTTCTTCCTAAGAACCCCCCTCAGTGGATGAGAATGTAGGGGGATTGAATTACACAGTGGTGGGGAGCAGGCAGGCTGACATCCTTTGGTAACACATGTCTTTATTTAAAGCAAAGCTCTGGCACTGACAGTTCTCTTCCAATCTCCTCGCTGTCTCTTAATACCCCACCCTGGTTACCAGGGAGAAGATCTGGAGGGGAGATCCAGCCTATAGCCTATGGGGACAACCTGCTTTTCTTTTCTTTTTTTTTACCAAATGAACCCTCTGGTTATAAGTCAACCACACTGTTAACTATAAAAACATTTTCGTTCAGCTTAATTGATCCATCTATCATAAATTGATGAAATAAGGGGAGAAAGATTTAAGATTTCCCGACTTTGAATGAGCTTTCAGGATATACAAACCGTTAAATCTGACACTGCTGCATGGAACAACTGTTGCAAAACAAGTTATATCGGTCCTGATGCCGTTGCAGCAATGGGAATGGGAACAATGGGGTTTCGCTAGAGATTAAATATTTGGAGCATGTTTTTAAGTCAGTTTCCGTCAGTCGTGTTAGCAGGTAATTGTTTTATTCGCTTAAAATAGGAACCACACTGGAACAACACAACACCTTTCATCAATGGAATTCTGTTGTCACAACACTGTTTGTTTTCACATGAAATAGTGAGTGGTAAACAGGATGGGAGACAGGTTTTTCTTAACCAAAACTTTAGAAGTACTTGTAATTCGTCAGAAATATATGATGTTCTCAAGCCAATCTAAGCATGACTCATGTTTGTTTAGACAATTAACTTTTGTGGGTGGGAGATTATAACACAACCATAAAGTGGCACATGTGTTGTAAATCTAGGAAGAGCATAAAAGAGTGAACTAATCAGCTCTTTAACTTTGACTTTTGTAAACACAACAAATCAAATTCATGTTTGGGGGATTAGCAGGATAAAATCTTTACTTTGCCTTGTGATAACTTTCAAAAGCCATATGCCATTTAAAATGAAATTTGCTTTGAAATAATGGCTACACAGTATATTCATTTCAGGATCACCTTACCAGTAGTCGGATATGTTCTATCAATTAGCGGGCTTGGGCTGAAAGCAAGGGAAAAATTAAAATGTTTCTAATTTTGAGTATCTCATGGTTTCTACATATGTATAGCATCTTTCCAAAGAAAACTTCTGCCCTTACATTTCTCTGTTTTATTGAGCTGAATTGCAATAAAATGTAATCCACAAATACATAAACGCATTAGACCTCATTGGGAAGTGTTATTAGGTCTGGCAGTAAAATCCATTTTTAACTCCCACCAGTGTGCTGGCCTGCGACCTACAGCTACACCTCTCATCACCCGGCCCATTAAAGACTGCTGCTAGCTTGAGGAAAAGTGATGGGACACACAGACACCGAAGCCTCTCCTGACCTGTCACGTCCCAACTGTTCGCTTGGCGTTCTGCAGACTTTTCCCATGCACCCAGGTTGGTTAGGGAACAGCAGCTGTCAGACAGTGGTTGTAGGCAGGGCGTGGTGCCTGACCAGTGGGTCTGACCAGACACTTGTGCTATCCTGGCCGAGTCATGGGCACAGAGCTGACCCCAAAACCCATCTCAGTCTACCGGTTGACGTGCTGTGGTTGTCAGGATCCATGACAACATGGATGGAACTCCTTTGTGCGGATGACTTGGACTTCCTGGGTGTGCTTGCCGCATCAGGGTTGGTTAATTTAGACATGAGATGTCTGGGCTTCCTTCACAAGTGCACTCATCTTTCTTTGATTAAGCTCTTAAAAGTTGGATGAATAACTATACTACTAAACAAGCTGTGATTTGTGACCGACGGTATTCTAGTTCTTGGGTCATCTCTCTTTCTCTTTCCTAAAATATTCTACTCTCTATTCAGTTCCCTGCAGAGAGATCCTCAAATTTGGCCAGAGAATAAATAGCCTACACAGCTTGAAGTAGAGTTGGTTTGAGAGGCATATGAGTGATGACTGTCACTATGGCAACCTCCTCATGTTTTCAGTTTGAAGCTGACATCCCAATAAGTCCTGTTGTGCTGATATGTGGGGATAGTAAATGTTATATACAGTATGTAAGAGGTGAGTTATTAGGAAGTCTGTTAATTACAGGGGTGGGACAGGTTATAAATCTCTCAGATTAGAGGCTTGATGTATAAGCAAAACAAACTGCAAGCTCAACACTTGGTACTTTAGAGGCCCAGTGATGGCAGAGTTGGGAGAGCCACGATGTCAAGACATGGCATGGAAGACATCAGAGTCAAGCTGAGTCTGTATGAAAGGACTGCAGATTCACCAAGTAGGTTGAGGTTGGTCTGGTGGGGGAAGTCATATATTTCATTCCCTATGCCCTAATGAAATACTGTCATACACTGTATTACTTCATACCCAAGAAAAGCTGTTTGGAGAAATTGTAATTTTTGTTGTTTTATCGGCATCAGAAGGTGCTGACCAGTGTCAAACGTTGTGTTATGTTTTGCCGATTCAGCTCTACTATGCAGTATTAGAGAAAATACGCCTGTAATGGCCATTGCAATATTAATAATGCATTAAAGGTCCACGTCAGATGGCATCTTTAATAATTCTACTATAGTCTACCTCTCAATCTGACCCATATCTATAATGTTTCTTGTATGCCTACCAAGCCCTACAAACCACTGTAGTCATTGATTCTTAGTCATGCCCTGCTTTTACGCAAGTGTGTTTGTGTGTGAGTGTGAGTGTGAGTGTGCATGTGCATATGAATGTACCGTATGTCTGTGTTACTCAAGTGTGTTTGTGTGTGAGGGTGTGCATGTGCATATGAATGTCTGTCTGTCTTGGAGGCGTATTTTTTACTTCCTCTATAATAGCATAATGATGAATGGGGGTTTATGGGAAGGTGAGAGGCTTTTGGTTTGAAGGCGACACTGTCATGACAAATAGGTCACAACAGAGGCAAAATAAAGCAACAGTGGTGCACAAACAAACACAAACATTCCTTCTGGGTGACAGTGGGCAAGCCTGGGTAATGAGAACAGGTCAGGAGGGAGGCTGATAGCCAGAGCTGGAGAGACAGGTCTAAGAGGTTGGAGCATTCATACACAATGGGTCATGAGAGACTCCTTTCTCTTCATGGCAGGCCCTTTCACAGGTTTCCCCTCCCCGGCCCTGAAAAGGACCCCATTGCTACCGCGGGAAGACACATGCGTCCCCACTATGCTGTCACTCTATTTTCCTTTCCCATCATTCTTCAACAGCTGTTACTGGGTGGTGGTGTGTCATTATTTGGACTCATTTACGGTCCCAAGAACTAGTGAAGAACTTGTGATGTAAGGGTTGTTGTGGCAGCTTGCTAACATTTGGTTTCGAATATGTTGCATGTAAGTTATTTGACGGTTTGGCTGTTGACATGCATTGGTTAAAGCAATTTGAGTGTTCACAGAAAAAAGATGCTGCCAATGAAATTGAAGAGTTAAGTACATTTTTCAAAAATGACGTATTTGTTCATTGCTGCAGTTTCAACATTGCAGGAATGGTTTCCTTTAACCATAATATAATGTTGCTGGCACAAAGCGATTGAAAGAGATATTTCCTAATTATGAGTGGGGAACATAATCTGTGATCAGATATCAAATGAAACCAACGTGGCATGTTTTCGTGTGGAGAGCAAAACTCTGCTCTGCAATTTTGGCGAAGCAATGAGATGCCTCAGACACTCACTGACACTCGCTCTGACTCGAAAAGACAAGGCATCATCTACCACAGTAGCTCTGACATTTTCTGGGCTTTGGATAAACAGGTGCACCACCACGACCCTGATGGAAAGAGTCTTAGGTCCATAACTAACCCACTATCAATCCCAATCCACATAAAGACTTTGTGGATTGTGCAGGAGGACAGTGGTAGATACATCACTTATTAAAAAGTGAAAAACTGATATAGCATACTGTGATGGGCCTGTGCCAGAAGAGCTATAGGAGAGCCATGTGTGGTCGTAGTGGTGAGGGGAGGCCTCACAATGTTGGCAGCCATGGTTCGCCTTCTGACAGCACGTGTGCTGTGCTCCACCAGATGATGTTTCCACTCTTGTTTGTTTTAAGCAATTACATATTTCAGTGTCTATCTGTATACATTCTAACCAGGTTGCAATAATCTCTTGCACATTTTTGAGAAACTCTTTTTTGGTATGCTTTGAGGAAATAGATATTGTTTCAACTATCCAACTACAATATAGAGTGCATTTGAATATATGACCCTGCAAAATCATGGCTCCGATGTGGGAAGCAGAAAGCTGCCTCTAGTAGGAAGGATGAGATGGTGCTTCATCTACCTTTAAGCTCAGCTCTGATCCAGCAGCCACCCCAGACCTTCTGAATTGTCTGATTACATATCACGATTGCCACAGCTTAACTATTCAACTGAAGATTGTCCAGCCATGCAATTTACATTTGGACACTCTGCGTGCAGTTTGTGGAATGCTTTTAGTGGTTAATGTAACTGTAGTCGCTGAATAAACACTTGAAATTTGTTACGAGGATTTGAGTTGTCAAAGCATACATACATATTCAGCCTTTATTGTTGTTGTTGTTGACTTTAATGCTAGCTCTGTTTTATGACTGGTAATCCTACTGTACAAAATCCTGTACACTATAACTGATTGAGTCATAAAAGATGATTGGAGAGTCAAAGAGTTTTTCAAAACAGTTACTACATAACAGCTACTAAGTTGACAAAACAAATCACACAAAATCACTGAGTTTGTGTGATTTGTTTTGTCAACTTAGTAGCTGTTATGTAGTA
>CABFOS010143973.1:0-10723 GCA_900660315.1 Diretmoides pauciradiatus
AGCTCTTCCGGGGGAATCCCGAGGCGTTCCCAGGCCAGCCGAGAGATGTAATCCCTCCAGCGTGTCCTGGGTCGACCCCAAGGTCTCCTCCCGGTTGGACATGCCCGAAACACCTCCCCAGGGAGGCGTCCGGGAGGCATCCTAACCAGATGCCCGAACCACCTCAGCTGGCTCCTCTCGATGTGGAGGAGCAGCGGTTCTACTCTGAGTCCCTCCCGGATGTCCGAGCTCCTCACCCTATCTCTAAGGCTGAGCCCGGCCACCCTGCGAAGGAAACTCATTTCGGCCGCTTGTATTCGCGATCTCGTTCTTTCGGTCACTACCCAAAGCTCATGACCATAGGTGAGGGTTGGAACGTAGATCGACCGGTAAATGGAGAGCTTCGCCTTCTGGCTCAGCTCCCTCTTCACCACGACAGACCGGTTGAGCGACCGCATCACTGCAGATGCCACCCCGATCTGCCTGTCGAAACTAGAAATCATCTCAGTAAAGACACTATTCAAAGGTTTAAATCATGTTTGCATGTAGAGTGTAGTTAGTCTTCTCATGAGGTCCCCTTAGGACTAAATCTCATCAAATACAGGTCTGTGGCCTGACGTGTGTCCCTGATATTAAAGCATGACTAGACTACGTGTTACTTCACCCCATTAGCAAAAATAGAGCACCCGCTGAGCTGAGCTATCCATGTTATTTTGTCTTCCAACCAATGATTTCTCTGGGACGTATGAATCAAGCAAGAGTGCATACCTGACTCCTGAGTCCTCAGCGTTGCGGATGGCTGAGAGCTGCTCAGTGAAGAGTGGGTCTACCTTGGTGTGGATAGAGACCAGCTGGCCCAGAGCCTCAGCAGCCCTCAGCCTCACCGCACGGCTGGAGTCCTGCAGGGCCTTCAAAAAGGTGGTCTGCAGCTGGGGCAGGAAGGGCTTCAGGGCAATGCCCACCTGGAGGAGGGGATTCAGCAATGGGGTTAGGGCTACTGAACAATGTGACTCTTATCTTCCAAACCAACCCACAACCTCAAGATTGACATGCACTTCATGAATCCCCAGGGAGAAGGAATGTTGTCTTCAGAGGTATGAAGAATAAAAATGAGAAAGAAATTAAAATATGACCCTAGAAATTTGACTTTGATGGAAAAAAATGATAAAAATGAAAGATTGTACACAAATATTGTAAAATATTATATAAATTATAAAAAGAATGTATACCTATAATAAAGTTTACAAAAATAAAAAATAAGTATGAATATGCGGGGGGGGGGACAACAATTATGCAAGAAACTTTGTGACCTAGCAAAGATTTGTATTGGCACGATGCAGACCTTTGCCAGCAGCAGGGTGAGAGTCTCGAGCAGAGCCGTCTTCACTGTCCAGGCGAATCGGTCTCCTAAGATACGAATGAGCGGTCCGGTGATATTGATCACGGACGGCCGCAGCGCCTCGGGCGAGGTCAGTTTGATGACCCCTCCTAGTGCTTTGGCTGCCTCTTCTTTCTGCTCAGGGCTACCGGTCAGCACGCCCTCTCTCAGGACAGGCAGAATGCAGGTCACACCCTGTGGAAAAAGAGGAGGGGGAAGAACATGTGCAAATTGATACATGCTTTTCTACCAAGAGTCCTAGTCTGTGTTTTGCACCCCTAGAAACCACATTGCACTGCAATTGTCCAATGGCAAATTAAAGCTAGTTGTAGTGCCGATGCAAGGTTAAACAGACATAACCAGGTATGTGATTGGCCACTGATTAGTGATGTCGCCCATAAAATGTGCAAACTGATCAAACAACAATCAATGTTTTGTAGTCTTACAAAATGAATTAACATAAAGTGACTGGTTACTCAAGTTTCTTGCAGTGTATACACATAGTTACAGTACTGAGTGCATACATTTTAAGTATGAGTGACTTAAACTAGGAATTAATCTCTTTAATTGATCTCTATCCACTGAACTACACAGGACTATGGAAAGACAAAGGGATAATGTAAAAAATAGAGATATAAAATATGAAACTATCATTCTGGAACAAGTTCTCAATGCTTAATGTGTCAGGAGGAGAAGCTTTCTCACCTTCTTGGGCAGACAGAAACCAGGTAGGTGCGGACCCTTGACATCTGCAGCTACTGATCTGATGTCTCGGTGCAGATCATCGATCAGAGCCAGCTGGCTGCTCGCATCCAGTTTCTATAGAGTACAAACAAACAAAAGTCCAGCTCCATCTTTTGATACAGAAATACTCCAGGACACTAGTGTATTGAATGGTGCTTTTGTCTTTGCACCATGTAAATGCTGGGAAACTAGGTTGTTAAATGTCTCTACACTAATGTCACCAAGCAATACTGTACTTGATGATCAGACTGATTTACATGTTCAGCTTAACACACCTTTGTAATGGAGTTGATGGTGTCCCAGCTCTGGACCAGGACCTCAGGGTTGGAGTCGTTGAGCAGGCGGATGAGGCCTGACAGCAGAGAGCGTATGTGGGCGCTGAAGTCCAGACGGGTGCGGGCGAAGTAGCCGTTGAGGATGGTGATGGCGGCCTGTCTGAGGCCGGGGTCTGAGCCGCGCGTGGCCTCCAGCAGGTCCTCAATGATGATGCGCTGGCCCACTTCATCCTCCACGGAGAGGATCACTGTTTGACAGCTGCACAGCTCCTTAAGAAAAACAAGGAAACAGATTTGTGAATACCACTCCAACACTATGACTGGTATTCAGGATTTGATCAGGAATGCAAAAAGTATGAGGAAAGCAGGCAAATGGGAATATGCCATGAGAAATGAATGGGAGTTATGATTCCGGAAAGATTTTACGGTACAGATTCTGTACAGTCCCATGGTGCATTTGTGGAAATGCCATATCATTCTTTCTGAATATGAGAAGTGGATTGTGTTAAGAGTTATATGAACGTTTGCAGCTAAGACTCAGAGTTAAAGTTGAATACGCAGAGTAAGATAACTTATTTTTATGAATTAGACACCACTCAAAAAAGACCAGACATGATATGTAGATAATGCTATTCTCAGTTGCTGCACACCACGCTGACGTTTGTTAGCGTCCAGATACAGAGTCAAGCGTCTCACTATGACCATGAATAATTCAACTAAATATCTGTGACGACTGCTTGATAACCCCAATGAACCAAATTTGCCTCTTAATGCAAAAATCTAATCCCTGCGTATTATCATAACAAACCTTGACCTGACCAGTACATATAAACTAGCGTAGCTGTTATGTCTGGTGAATGCTGGTGTTACCTGAGCTCCGTCCTCTGTGTCCAGCTTCTGTTTGAGAGAGGAGAGCAGGGCAGGCAGGATGACCCCTAGGTGGCGTGTCAGAGCGTCTCCGGCCACAGTGGACAGGAAGGCCAGCACACGGGTGTTGACGGGAGGAGCAGTCAGCTGGTAGAAGAGGAGATAACGTCCAGTTGAGTCAGTCACAGAAAGACGCAGTTTGATAACTTCAAAAGAAAAGGTTAGCGTAGACGCTTTACCTTTGGAACCAGGTAAGGTAGCACTGAACGGCTCTTCACGGCCATGACCTGCTTCAGGCCATCCAAAGCAAACTCAGCCGTCTCCTCGTCATCCTGTCAACAGAAATTTACTGTTTTTAGTTGAAAGTTTCATAAAGCCATATCTATGTTTTGAATGCTACCTGGAGTTGGATTCAAGACAATTTAACAACCCAAACAAACAAAAAAACAAGCTGGCAAAACCTGACGACCTCCAATTGGACATTTAATTAAACAGCTCATTCAATTCTAAAAGCAGTTTAAAAGAAATTCATGGCATTTTCCTCATGTTCCAACTCTGCCTCGATTAAATATCACCAAAATTATCGGTCACTATCACCATCTAATTTCATATTTACATCAAAATGAAACTCAATTTAGCAATAAACCTAAAAAGGTAATGACAGGTTTAATTGTAATAAACATTCAAGTCGTTTCAGTACTTTTAAAGGCGGTTAAATTTACACTAGACATTACATACGACCATTTCTATTCATGTTATTGATTGAGCAAAGTGTATTGTGCAGTGTCTGCTGTGTGTTTGTGGATATCTTAGTGTTGCTACTCACCAGCTGTTTGAGCAGGGCGGGCAGGATGTCATCCAGCGCCTGGTGTCCGATGGTGGCGTGGAGCTGTTCAAAGGTTTTGGCTGCAGCCTCTCGTACCTCCTCCAGGGGGTCACAGAGAGCCTTCCTCACAGTGGGGACCAGTGACTCTGAGAAGACTAGCACCTACAGTTCAAACACCTTAAGTTTAACACTCCTTAATAGAGAGCTGAGGCCAGTGTCATGTCTGGTCTAATTCTCAAAGGACTCCTGTTCCAAACGAGTGTTTCAAAAATCACCTGGATATCAAAAGTCTACACGCCCTTTCAAAACCTTGTTTCTATGTGTTTGCTTTTTTTGCTTTGAGGCCTGAAATGAAACCCATCAAATCAGACAAAATCAAAATTCAAAGTAAAAACACTCTACTTTGCCACCATGTAGAAGCCTTGCAATGCATGTGGGTGTACTAAATACACATGTGAAAAAGAAACCTTGCAATATGCATATTTGTATTAAACGGACTTGTATGACAGTGCATTGTGGGACTGACCGCATCTTTGCTGGTGGACTTCATTATCTCGCTGAGGCCGATGCAGACGCCCTGTCTCTCGTCACTCTTGTCTGAGCGTAGACCCTCCTCCAGGATTGGAATGATCTCTGGGAGAATTTTCTCTCCCAGCTTCCTCACCAGATCCCCCAGCGTTCGAGCAGCGATCTGAAACCGCACGGACACACAAGCTCAACAAAGGTGGTGTGCAAATATCTTCAGAGAAACAGGAAAACACAAATATGTACAAAGCGACACATATCAACTAGGGAACTACTAAGGGAGTTAGAAAGTGAAGACAACGAATGCAAAACCTGAAAACTCCGGAGAGTGGTATTGTAGTAAAAAGTGAAAATGAGTGGTACCGTTCTCTTGTCAGGGCAGGTGGAGGCCAGGAAGCCCAGCAGCAGGGTGAAGAGGGTGGGGAGGATCTCTCGGAGCGTTCGGGGGGTGTTGGACACCACGATCTTCCACACGTGGAGGGAGGCCTGTCGCACCACCAGCTGGGTGTCTGACCGACCCATGTAGAGGCCAGAGAGGACTCGGTTACGCCGCTCTCCACCAAGGGCCCCAATGATGGCCTGGGGAGGGGTGGGGGACCAAAGCTCAACAACACTTCACTGTATGAACACGTTTAAAAAGTACAGATTCTGTACAGTCCCATGGTACCTTTGTGGTGACAACATAAAACTATTTTTCAATGTGAGAGGTTGGAATAAGGACTGTGGGATTTGTGTGAAAATTTGTAGCTAATGTGTTAAGATTCATATTTAAGTACCTCACCAATGTAAACTTGTTATAACTCACTTCTGGCAGGTACACTGGCTTTCATTATTGTTTCATCATTTGTATAGCACATGTAAAAGTACCATATCAGTAAATAAAGTTCACTATATCTTGACAAGCTAACAGTTCTGATATCAAGGAAATCCACCTTATTGGACGCCGCTGTGCCAAAGTTGTCGTCCTCGGAGGCGGTCTCCGTCGTCATCTTTCCTGTCACTCCAGAGATGTGGAACAGCAGATCTCCAAGTAGCTGCACAGAGCTGAACCTGTGAACCCAAAACAGCACAGATGCTCAGTTAACCACTATAAGACCGGAACTCGATAATACTTGAAGTACTTCTGTGTATTTGTGACTGACCTGATTCTCCACAGGTCGTCGAACAGGCCTTGTTCCAGTTCGGGCAGCAGCAGGGCGATGGCCGTCTCAGCGTACATGCTGATGATTCGCTGGCCGGCCCGCAGTGCTGTGTCCCTAACATACTCATTCTCATCAGCCAAAGCCTAGTGGACAAGACAGAGGCGATAAGAGACGAATAATCAACTACTTAACAAAAGGTCATTTAAATTGGAAAATAATCAAACAAACCACCGGTGATGGAATAAAATCCATGGACTGATTCCAGATTTTGTCCAAATCAACCCTAGTAAATAACCTTGCACTTCTCTATTCTACGTGAATATTCGAACGGCACTGGAATATTTGTTAGAAAATAAAGACTAGGCCACAAGAGGAGCCCATACCTTGAGAATGCAGGGGATGATGGGCCCGACGTAGGGGGTAAACCTGTCTCCGAAGGTGAGGGGCAGGTAGATGAACATCATGATGTAGCCGTCTCTGACGTGCGACGCGATGTCGACCTTGCTGGCCGTCTGCACCACGTCTGGCATCAGCTTGTCCAGCTTCTCCACTCCCAGCCCAGCCATCACCTCAGCCAGACCTGGGGAGACCAGAGCGGGGACATCAGTTCAACTGTACCCTGAGTCCTGGCAGCAACAAAACTTCAAACCCGCTGCTGTAAACAGATTGAATTTCTGGGGCCAAGTTGAGCAATAACCGACACGCTATTATCATTTGGCCAATGTGATTATTAGACGTAGGTTACCAAACTCAGTTTCATTGGTCCTGACTCCTGAATGCTCCACAAAGAGATTTCTGTGCTCTATTATAGCGATAAAAACTACAAAATCAAATTCGGACTCCTTGCCATAACCAACTGCTATCCATGGATCAGAGATCACAGTTTCTCCTTCCCATGATTGTCAACGCTGAATGCACTTTAAACTGAAATAAAACTAGACAATGTGAAACAAGACGATATAATCTATCAGCTGGAGAGGTTTTCACTGCTACAGAAGGATCTTTAACACCAAGATCAACCCTCGGCAGAAGGACAACGGACCTTGGGCAGCGCCGGAGCGATCTACAGAGCTCTGCTCAGAGGCCAGCGTCTCCATGAGCCAGGGCAGCAGGTCGTCAAAGCAGGATTCTCCCATACCCTTCACCATGGCACCCAAGGCCTTGGCTGACACCGTACGCACCTGGAAAGGAGAGACAGAGCAGTTACAGTATCATCTCTACACATGCAGAGCATATAACCGTGGTTCAGTTCATCACTAAACACACCTCAGGTACTGGGTCCAGCAGAGAGGCCTTGAGTCCAGGAATGACACTGGGCAGGTATGGGGACAGATCCTGTAAGCAAAGACACATAATGAGGTTTCCATATGTATATAATGCCAAGACCAAGTGGATTCTGTGGATGTTGTTGCATTTTCTGTGGTATTGTTGGCTGAAAACGTGGTAAATATATAGTTCTGCATAGCTTTTCTAGTTCTGAGGCCTGGGTTCAGGAGTGAATATGACAAATCTACAGGAACACTGGTTCTTATTCAGTTTACCTTCTGGTCAGTGAGGGAGTACATGTTGCCAATGATCTGGGCGGCCATCTTGCGAGTGTCGGTGGAGCGGTCCTGGAAGGCTCTCTGGACAATAGGCATGATGAGGGCCAGAGAGGGGGCATCGATGAAGTGGACGAACTTGGTGTCCAGCAGCGTCTGCAGGCAGGTCTGGGTCCTCCGGGACGGATCGGTGAGAGCGTCCAGCAGGATGGGGGTTATGGCTGAGAAATTAACAAAGACAATGTTACATCCTGTTGTAGCATTTACAAATACTAGGACAACTGAAGATCACAGGTCAAGACAGCAATCCTTTAACCTTTGATTTGTTCTCTGATTAACCATTGCATTTTTCTGTGACCCCATCATTTATCTTCTATTTATTATTGTGTTTTTTTTAGGTTTTCTTTTATCTCTGAGCCCTGAGTCTTAGTGAATATTTCTCTGTACCAGTGCCTCATTTGTCTACAGTTTCAGAAACCCACATTTAGAGCTTTTTAATGCTACTGTAAACAGATTTTAAGACCAATTTAAAACAAATCCAAACAAAGAAACAAAGCTGGCAAAGCTTTGTCCAACTGAACATGGCTAATGATATAATAATAATAATAGCCTCTAATAACTGTAATTAAGATTACAGCTCCAGACCCGAGGATCCCCTGCTCTAGTCTCACCCAGGATCTCAGGGTTGCGGATGACGGAGCCGATCTGCCGCAGGGCCTGCTGACCGGCCTTCTGCACCTTCACATGGGAGTCGGTCAGCACCTCCGTCAGCTTGGGCACGATGCTGGGCAGACAAGAGGACAGCTGCTTGGGAGCGCAGAAAGCCATGGCACCCAGCAACTCCACCGACCCTGGGTGAAGGAGGAGGAGGGAGACAGGAGCAGAGAGGAGGTTGATATACAACACAGTAATTATCATTATCATACTGTGATTAATCAGTGATTCATTTAACTTCTTTTGCTGATAGTGTCTGAATTAGTTGTCGGCCAATCAGGCTCCAGTATTGTGACTATTCTGCCTGTGAGGAGTTAGTCTTCAAATTAAAACTCAGTTCAACTGGGGGTAGAACAATTGTAAAACCTGTGTATATGTGAATAAGATATAACAAATGCAGATTGATAATAAAGATATGTTCAAATTTTTTTTTTTAACCAAATTCATTTTCCATACTTTAACTATCCAGAGCTACCGGTGAAACCCTGTAGATGTAGATGCTCCTAACCTGCTTTAGTCCTCCAGGACTCCTCCTCCAGGGCCACTAACAGAGACGGGAGGACCAGCTTCACCCCGTGGGCACTCAGGTTCCTCATCACAGCCTTGGCACAGTCATCTGCAGCCTGGGGGAAGACGACAGGGGTAAAGACATCAACATTTTTCACTTATTCCATGACTATTCCAAACACCACAGCTCTCAATCACTTTCCCAGGTCTGGAAATAATTTTTCTGCAATTCTCTGAGTTTGCCAGGTTACCACAGGAACCCTGATCAATAAGAGAGCAGGGCATTTGCAGCTTTCATAAAGACAAATATAAGATTGTTTTAAGATTCACCTGGCATTGAGGCCCAATTTAACCAAACAAAGAAACAAAGCTGGAAAAAAACTGCCTATTTACAATTTCTGACTGAACTTAGATAATAATGTTATATAAATGGGCAGACAGGAAACTAATTGTTACGAGATATTAAGTCGAATTATTATTATATTTAGTAAAGCAGATACAATGGGGTAAAAACATGGTTTGCATATTCTACTACTGCTAACCCTGTTCTGATTTAATGAAGTGTTCATGCAGAAACCGTTCACCAGTCATGCATGATGCAAAATAAGTCATCTAATAACTGTATTGAACACATTTTAATACTTCCATAATTTGTTGTTTTTAGACAGAGTGAGATATTGCTGTAGAGGTAAAAGCGGGTGGGAGGGTGTGATCTGACTGCTCACCTCTCTGACGTACTGGTTACCGTCTCCGAAGCAGAGCAGCAGGTGTGGTAGCACATGGACAACGTACGGCTCAAACAGCTTCCCCAACATGTTGCACAACATCTCAAAGGCAAACAGGGATCCTGGACAGAGGAACGACAGCTGTTACAGCTCATGTGGGACAACACAACTAAGACAGACAATAAACCATATTTTAAAGTGTTAATCTATGGACCCGCAGAATGTGTGTTTACAATATTGTCAAAAGACATTTTCTACTTTTTAATCCACAAAATATCCATGTGTTAGTTTTCCTACAGATCCATTTCAGTATTTGACTTATTCAGGGTTGTGCACAGGACACAGTGCAATCTGGATAAACAAGAGCCTCATGTTATCCTGTAGACTTGTACTGCACTTTTCATAAAATGTTATTTGCATCGGTTGTCAATTTATTTATATGAAAATGTCACAAATGACTTTATATGTGCAGGCATTTGTCTCAGTAACAGTGGTACCGTGATATACATATTTACAATAGAATTACACAAGGACAAAAAGCCTCACAGAACTATAGGACAGCAAACCAACCACACACACCTTCCCTCCTTCTGAAGTTCTTCTTGTCCTGAATGGCGTCGGTCAGCGTGGTCATGATGTCCTGCTGTTTGAGGGCCAGGATGCCCAGTCCTTTCACCAGGCCGGCCAGTCCGTAGGCCGCTCCCTTCCTCTCAGCGTACTTGTCGCTCTCCAGCAGCAGCTGCAGCAGGTTCCTTACGATCCCTGCAGCGTCTTCCTTGATGGCAGGGACCAGAGGAGGCAAACAGCCGGCTACAGACTCCTGGACCTGATGGAGGGACGACGAGACACGTGAGGTGCAGTATAGGTACGGTTCAGTTACGGTTATGGTTCAGTCTTTTTTAAACCACCATCTTATTCGGTTGCCACTATTTTCAAGTGCTTTGTTGATACTCTGTGTATAGCTGAAGCTAATATCTTGGATGTTGTAAACAGATAATCGAACAAGCATTCACAGTAACAAATCGATCTGTGGATTACCTGTTGCGAAGGTGTGGACAGCGCGGTGATGAGTTTGGCCACGATGGGCTTGACCTTGGGGTCACTTTTGTCCAGATGTTTGGCCAAGGAGCCCATGAGGATGACCACACTCTGACGGACAGAGTCGTAGCTGGCGTCCTGGGGGGCGTTCTTCAGAAACTCCTCAAACACCGGCAGCAGGCAGGTCACACTGTCCTGGAAATAAGGGAACAAGTTTAAATACTTTTACTACCGTATTTTCCGGACTATAAGTCGCTCCAGAGTATAAGTCGCGCTGGACTATAATAGAATAGAACCGACGCCTATTTTTTCTGCTTGCTTGCGTGTCGCGTCTTTTTATTGAAGAAAGACCCTAGTCAAACAGACAGCATACGCAGCAGCGCAGCAGCTGCGACACAGCAGTCACGCTGCCTGGATGTCGCGTGCGTCCCAGACGCAGCCCTCACGTCATGTTGTGTTCAG
>CABFOS010143976.1:1320-11967 GCA_900660315.1 Diretmoides pauciradiatus
TATTTATTTAGACATTTATTTATTTAGACATTTAGACACTTATTTATTTATTTAGACATTTATTTATTTAGACATTTAGACACTTATTTATTTATTTAGACATTTATTTATTTAGACATTTAGACACTTATTTATTTATTTAGACATTTATTTATTTAGACATTTAGACACTTATTTATTAATTTAAACATTTATTTATTTAGACATTAATTTATACAGAACTGCATACCTGTCTACACTGTAGGTAGGAAGGTTACCGGTCAAACTAAGGTTAAAGTAGTAGGCCTTATGTAGCCTATCCTCTAATTGCACAAACGTTAAGGGAGTGAAATAGTGAAATTACACAGTTCTTTACTTTGCTAGGGACCAACTGGACCCCCCCCCCCAACTAGTGGAGCCCCTTTATGAAAAGGTACCAAGATGTTTCTCTCTGCTCTCTCCTTACAGAATGCAGTTGTGAGACTGGCCAAGCTGCCCATGGTTCGCTCAGCTTGTGGGGTTCTCTCAGTCTTGTACGTTGACACCAAGTGCTGCCACCCCAGCCTGAAGTCGGTGTGTGAGGTGGTGGAGGGCGGTGTGACGGCTGTGAGCTCTGTTGCCTATGACAGTGTTTCTCCTGTCGTTGTTAAACTGGAGCCCCAAAGTACGTATTGCTAGGCCTACAGTACATACCTTGATTGTAGGATATACCTCAAGACACTTTAGTTTAACTCAGGATGTCCTTTTGGTTCCAGGGCCTGTTCTCATAACACATCTTATGCATATAGTTCAAGACATTTCGCTATGATTTAAGTCCTAAATCAGAACCTTATATAACCGTATTAGATGGTCAATCTAGGTATTGCTTAGTTGGTTGACCGTGCAGGCATTTTGGTCTCTTTGAGCAATTACTATTGTGTTTTGATGTGGATGTGAGCTGTACCATGTGAAAAATCAACTAGGAACTATGAGGAAGGAGTATCAAGAGAGTGAACTATTTTGACAATTGTTTTCTAATTAATTGAAAATTCAAACAGTTGTATATGTCTAAAGGACATCTGTAGTAAAATTAAATATTGCCAATTCAAATAGCAGTGCCAAGGCCCATTAAATGAGGGTTTTGTCTCTAAAAAATAAGGTTGATGTAGAGTCAAATTCTGGGTCCAACTTCTTCTTTGTAATGATTTTCTTCTGGATTCTCTGGAATATTTCAATAGTTTCAATTGCGAATAATGTGGCATGTAAAGGCCTGGACTGGCTGGAGACGGCGTTCCCACTGCTCCAAAGGCCAACCGAACAGGTAACTTTTTCTTTTCACAACTTTTTCCAAATTGCACAACTCACCAGAAAAAGTGCAGAAACAAGCATTTCTGCCGTCTTGGCCTTGTCTGCATTGCTCAGGTTGCTGCTAGTGCTAAGAACAAGATGCTTGAGGTCAAGGACTGTGTGCAGCATACCATCACATGGGTGGTGGGGAGGATGCAGCAGGTGACAGATCCTACCTGGAAGATGGCTGATGACGGGGTTGAGCAGTCTCTTGTGAACAGAGCCGTCAGTGTGGCTTGTCTGAGACTAGACTCTGCTCTGAGCATGTCTGAGGCCCTGGTGGACCAAGTGCTTCCCCCCACCAAAGAAGATCTAGGTAAATGGATGTACTGGGATGAAACCGATGTCACACTCAACATGGCATTCAACATGAAGTCTTTGCACATGCCAAATTAACAGCATCTCTCTGTTTGTAGAAGAGGAAGTTAAGACTGTGGAGGGTTTTGATGCTGCTGCAGTCAGGACCAGTTACCCTGTGAGGCTGATCTCCCTCACTGCCAAGCTGTGTACAAGAACCTACCACAAGGTTGGGACCAAGATGCACACACACACACTACAGGCAGTACACCATTGATTTGGCATGATTATAGCACAAGACTCCAGATGACACTGACTTTATACTGGAGTCACATCCAAATCACTTTATTTGGGTGATAATATGGATATAGCACTTAAAGATGGTAAGATTGAATTCAATCACTTTCACACTTGACAGATATTTGCATTTGGCATGTTCATTCTTGGTGTGTGTGTGTGTGTGTGTGTGTCTTGAGCATTTGAAGCTGATAACTGAATATAAGCTGCCTGAATTTCTGTCTGAAGAGCTATGGCCAGACCAAATAATTCCACAATGTATAAACTATTTTAAACGCATGATGAATGTTAAAACAATTCAAGTGAAAATATCTTGACTCCAGTCTTGTTTTTTTCTTCAACAGGTCATGGAGAGTTTGTCCAGCTCTCCAGGTCTAGTTCAACACCTCCAGACCAGCTGGCTGACTTTGGCCTGGAGCCTCCATGACTTACCCCAGCATCTCCAGCACCAGGTTGTGTGTGCGCTCTTCCTCATCTCACAGATGTGCACCCTAAGCTGCCCTAGAGCCCAACAGGACCTTGATGGAGTCAGAGGTCCCCTCAACGCCCTGGCCTACATGGCCCACAGCACCTCCTTCAACAGCGCGGTCCCTGTCCACCCACAGCCTGCGTCCAATGGCCGCATGAGGAGGCCTGTCAAGACTTCTTTATTTGTCAATGGGCATAATGCAAACTGTTATGAACGTTGAGAGCCACAGTGACAATTTCACTTGCATAATAGGTTTCTAATGTTTTGGCCCATGGCCCCTAGCAGGTTGTGCAAATTTGTTATTGGCCTGTAATAAAGATATAACTGATTCTTGCCTTTTATGATTCCTTTGCATAGAGCGAGAACAGGTAAGAGTCTAAATAAAAAGATTTTGTATATTACATTAATAATTTAGCAGACACTTTTATCCAAAGCGACTTACACATGGTAGTTGACACTGTGGGGCTCAAACCCACTAGATATACACAGGACCCTATAGATAGGTAAAGTTGAGCCAAAAACTAAATGGGGAAACAGACATACCAGACTTCAGCAAGTCTCTTAACTCTTAGTGGTGGCATTGTTCCCAACGGCTGTAGAATTGCAACGCCATGGTCCGTACACTGTTAGAAGTGGTTTTCCTCATGCACTGCTCAGTTGGCCCCTTGCTTTAGCGCAAGCAGCAATTTCTACAGCTGTTTGTCCCGACACCTCAATTTATAACTGAACTTAATGGGGTTTGTTGTATTTCAGTGATTCTCAACTACACAATTTCATTAGAACGCTGTATTTCAGTTTTAGAGCATGGACATTGTTTAGCAACTTTAAGGAATCCATACTAAAATTAATGGGAGCTTTAAAAGTCAAACCATATGATAATCGTGGATATGCCTACATTCTGTAGGACTTGACATATTTCACTGTCCCACTATATTTTGCTTTTAAATATGGCTTCAGAACATGAAATTATACTGTCTTTGCAGAAAACACCGAGAATGAATTCAAAGTATTTGCTTTTGGTTTGTGGCTTGGCTACATGTCATGTCAGCCACTATGACGTCAGTTTAAAGTGGGTGAAACCTGGCTTAGATAAGGCCTTCTGCATGGTTCAAGAGAACACAATCATGACATAAGCGGCTAATGCCCATCAGATGGATAGGTGCAGGTATGAGTTTTGGCCCATAACTCACCATACATGGTGTTTTTGCACATCCAGACTAATTACGTACCAAAGTTGATTCCAGTGATGGCCAAAAATATTCAAAACATCCAGACACTCAAAACCCAAAATGTTTAACAATGAATAAAGTTGACATTCTATGATCAATACTCCGCCTAGTTGAAACGTGACACAGAGGCAAACTTTTCAGATTTCATTTCTTTATTTTACTTCCATAGTTCACTTTTGGCTGGACTCTGATTTGGATGTGGATGCCCTCAGAGAAGAAAGGCGGCGCCTCTTAGCAATCTGTTCCTGGCGCTTCTCCTTGGCCTCCTGTTTGCATAAACAAAAATATTTGTAAGTGAAGTGTTTCTACACAGACAGAACGGCAACCATCTGCACTATAGCAGATATACTGGGGTTAAAAAAAACAACAGGGACGGGAGCTACTAGTAATGCAACAATAATTAGGTAAGGGGAATCCAAATTGTACAAAATAAAATGAGATGCCAACGACAGCTCAACAATATGACTGATTTCTAGGCCATATGACTATAACCAAGTTATTCTTCAAAACAAAATCACATGAAATGGTTGTAAATAATAGTCAATCACAAATGCATCTCACATGGAGCAAAATAATGACAGATTATCAACCACCAGAACTTAAGACTTACTGGTTCCTAAGAAATACAGAAATTTAAACAGTTGAGCGCAATTGACCCTTTGGTAATCTATTGGAGGAGGATGAGCCAATTCTGCTGATAGCTTTTAAAATGTACGACTATTTCTGTACATTCAGTCTTCACGTGATCTTTGCAATACATGAACTTCAATGAGAATCCTTTTCCAACTCTGCATTCTCAGCTAAAATTGAACAGCATAGAAAGCATATACCTAAATCGAAGGCTAAACTATGTGTTTATCATGTCATGTGTCAATTAGATGTACATTTTCCTAATGCAGCCAAAATTCAAATTTCATCAACCTTGTGGGATATTTGGGAAGTGGTTAATTCACTGCAGTAAGAATACCATACCTTCATTCTCTTGGCCAGCAGCTTGGCATACTCAGATGCCTCTTCCTTGTTCTTCTGGGTGCGCTGTCTCTTGAGGGCAATGCGGCGACGCTTGTGCTGCAGCACACGAGGGGTCACCAGTCTCTGGATCCTAGGAGCCTTAGTTCTGGGCTTCTTGCCTAGCAGTGGGAGAGTCAAGTTACCAGTGGTAGTGCAAAGTTGTCTTCTCAACAGTGTACCCTCTGTTAGTGGTGGCATAATTGTTAAGTCTCAGAATTTCAGTCTTCAGCTCACAACCAACCCAGTCTCGGAACCCAGAGGCTCAATCGGTCTGACGACTGCCCGAGCCTCTGGGCGCAACTATCACTAGTTTTGGGTTATGCGGTCTAGCCAGCGGAACTGAAGGACGACTTCCTCTTCCGCGTGCCGGACGTCGTTCTACAGTCCCATTACTCTGTTTAAGGTATTTGCTTGATAAATGTGATATGTTAGCTTGCTTGCCAACAAAACAAGTTTGATATAAAAAATTACCGTAAAAACTAAATGACCGGCGCCCAGAAGAGGAAGTCGTTCTTCAGATCTGCTGGCTAGACCGAATAACCCAGACATAGTGGCAGTTGCTCCCAGAGTCTATTATCAGACTCTGGGTTCCAAGATTGCAACCAAACAGGAATGGCTGCTACTCCTGATGCAAACCATTTGGATACAAGTGTTTTTGGATGCAGACTGCCATTTCCAGTGTTACTGCTAATTAGTATCAGTAATAGAACAGAAAATGTTTGATAACTTGCTTAACTGTATTTACTTCTAATATTAAAGATTAAAGGTTGGGAGCTGTTTGGATAATATATATCAAAAGGTCCTTTCATCATCATTTGTAAAAGAGCCAAGGCACTCCAAAAATAAGTTAAATAGCCATAATTCTATAAAGGTAAGTCAATTATAAGCTAAAACCTGTGACCAGTGTGTCTGAGCCCCATGGCCTTCATCGGGGTGTAGCTAAAGAAATAAAAACGCTCTTCAAATGATTTTTGGGGTACATTTGATCTATTTCAATACAATTATCCTAGTTGGGACTTTGCCTCAGCAAAGGAATATCAACTATTACTTTGTTTTTCTTAAGTCAAAGGGATTGATAGAGCAATGCAGTTCAACCAGTCACGGTCATGATCGGGTCGCATCTGGTAAAGCAGCTCTGCAGTTACTCTGGCAACACGCTGTCCCCCCTTAGTGACTACAGGCGAGTCAGAAAGGGTCTACTGGTGTGCCAAACTTCCAGACAAGCTGACATTAGGTACAGGGAGATTAAAGTTAGGAGATATTACCTTCCACTCATCTCCCAGAGGGTCAGTTAGTATCAGTAATACTATTAAAACTCAAAACAAATAATGCCTTAGTTTCAAGTGTTTTTTGACATCCTTACGCTGCCAACACACTGACTGCCGCAAATTGACTAAACGCATGTTCAACTACTGTCCTGATCCAGCAATGGAACGTTTGCGATTGGCCAATCACTAATGAACTATTTAGAATATTTATCATCAAATTATGATCTGTGTACCTCTAATCCTAATGTGTGTAGCCTTAAAAGCCTGCAGCGATGCAGTTTATCACTTTTGACAGACATAGCGAGTCAAGACATGGGATAACCAAGGTGAACAAAGTTGGTCTTGATTAAATATTATGGCTACATGACAAGGCCATATCAAATCGATAGGCTGAAAGGGATAGTTTATATTAGAGTATAAAGAACAGAACTTGACAGCTTGTGAATATTAACGACTTCTACAGGTTGTCTAAACTGAGTGAAAAGTAGGGATGTCTCACCTTCTTTAGTCAGAGGTCTCCTCACAACATACTGCCTGACATCATCCTCCTTAGCCAAGTTGAAGAGCTTGCGGATCTTGCTGGCTCTTTTGGGACCAAGGCGACGAGGGACAGTGCTGTCGGTCAGCCCGGGAATGTCCTTCTCACCTGAGGGGCAAACAAGTCAGTACAGGCAATGAGTCTAACAAGTTAATTGAGGAGTCAGTTTAAAATATATCCATCTGTGTATGGGAGACTACAACAAGCAAGAAAAGAGGCCAAGTTTCATTTTTAATGTTCAGGTGAAATTCAGTTTAAAATAATTAAGTCTACTGTATATTGCATTGGTTACTTCTTGAGACTTGCCAAATCCAAATTGGTCATAAGGCAGAGAGGAGCAGTGTGTTTAGTTCAGCTCATAGCAGCATAGTGACCAAGTGAGCAAACTACACTCCATTTAGCCACAGGTTCAAGCACACACACGGCAGATGAGAATAATTTGATACCAAATTAAAAATTGTGCATTCTATTTAAATATAAAAAGCAATAATAATGCAAAATTTGTTTCGATCAGTTCTGGAAACATTGGCACCAGTTCCTAAATGGAACAAGGCATCAGTTCCCAACCATGGCATGTACATATTGAGAAAGCAATGCAGTCCAACCAGCCATGGTTCATGGGTCAGGTTGTATCTGGTAATGCAGCTCTGCAGTTACTCTGGCAACACACTGTCCCTCCTTAATGACTACAGACTAATCAAAAAGGATCTACTTGGTGTGCCATTAACGTACATATACAATGACCATATTTTTCAACACTAAATAGTTGTAGGTTTATCAGTAGCTGTGCTACTGCACGAGAGCTGTTCTCTCTTGCAACCCCAAATGTCAACCCAGTCAGAAAAGTCTGTTTTGGTTTCTAACAAGGGAGATCCAAGTTTAAAATCGATGTGTTACAATGTGGGGTGGGTTTCTAATCTACATGAGGCAAAAGAGGTGAAAGATACCATGAGTCTAATTACCCCCCTCAAACACAAAGCCTTTGGTTGTCTGGAAGATAGTTGGCTTCTCAAAATTAAAAAGCTGAGTCCAAATCTAGTTTTGCATAAGCATTCCAACTGGACCCTCTCGAGTCCATTACCTTTCTTGACGATGACCAAGTTGAGAACGCTGAGATTGGCATCAACGATGCAACCGCGGACAGACTTGCGCTTGCGTTCACCAGTCCTGCGGGGGCGGTAGCAGGAGTGGCCCTTGCTGAGCAGAAGGCGCACACGGCCGTGGGTCAACACACCCTGCTTCATGGGGAAGCCCTGTTTGTCGTTGCCTCCACTGATGCGCACAACATAACCCTGAAGTAGAGAAAACCTAAGTTGTTACTTTACAAGTTTGTGTAGGAAAATTGTCTTGTAATGCTGAAGCAGGTGCTGGAAGAGTACATATGAATAGAACAGAAAATGTTTGATAATTTTGCTTAACTGTATTTACTTCTAATGTTAAAGATTGTGGGGTTGGGAGCTGTTTGGATAATATATACAAAAAGGTCCTTTCGTCATCATTTGTAAAAGAGCCAAAGCACTCCAAAAATCACTTAAATAGCCATAATTCTATAAAGGTAAGTCAATTATAAGCTAAAACCTGTGTCCAGTGTGTCTGAGCCCCATGGCCTTCATCGGGGTGTAGCTAGAGAAATAAAAGGGCTATTTGAATTATTTTTGAGGTACATTTAATCTCTTTCCATATAGTTATCCTAGTTGGGACTTTGACTTAAGAAAAACAAAGTAATAGTTGATATTCCTATGCTGAGGCAAAGGGATTGAGAGAGCAATGCAGTTCAACCAGTCACGGTCATGATCGGGTCGCATCTGGTAAAGCAGCTCTGCAGTTACTCTGGCAACACGCTGTCCCCCCTTGGTGACTACAGGCGAGTCAGAAAGGGTCTACTGGTGTGCCAAACTTCCAGACAAGCTGACATTAGGTACAGTGAGATTAAAGTTAGGAGATATTACCTTCCACTCATCTCCCAGAGGGTCAGCTGGCACTTCTGTGGCCATGCGCTTCTCATAGAAGGTGCGAAGCTTACGCTCATCATCAACTTCAATCAGCTTCTGACAGCCAGTAGCGGGGAATGAGATGTTCAGCTGCAAGACAACAGTTGGATAAACACATGTAATGTTACGGTTCAACACCACAATGAAAAATCAAACAGGTATATCCATGTAGGTACGCACTACTAACAGGCACCAAGAAACGTGACCACATCACCCCTGTACAGGATTCAATTCAAGGTTCTTCTGTTCATCTACAAAGCCCTCAATAACAAAGCCCCTTCCTACATCTCTGACCTACTTACCCCCTACTCATGTACCAGAACCCTCAGATCAGCCAACCAGGGGCTACTCACAGAAAGGAAGACCAACCTTAACAGGGGCTATCGTGCTTTTGCCGTCGCAGCCCCCAAACTGTGGAACAGTATCCCTACCTCACTCAGATTTGCCCCCTCAATTGAGTCCTTTAAATCCCAGCTCAAACCCTACCTGTACTCTCTAGCGTTTCCGACACCATCATGACCTGTACCTGCCTGTGCTACTCTACTGTTGTGCAACTTGTCTGTCCCATGTTGTATGATGATGTGCTTGTTGTCTGTCTCCCTTCCCCACATATGTGAAGCACTTTGTTTGACCTGGGTCATGGAAAAATGTGCTATATAAATAAACCTGATTGATTGCTTCATAACTTTTACAAACCTAACTGTATGAACTAGGCTTTTAAGATGACCACGTTGGCAGGACTTGATTGGAAGGAAAAAGAAAGCCAGTAATGTATAAAGTGCATCGTGTAGCATATTTAGCTAATCTTACTTTCTTTATTAGATTGTAGTATCTCCTAGTTTTACTCACTTTTCCCCTTTTCTATATAGCAGTGTTCAGAGCATGCCACCACACAATTTGCTGCACTTTTGCATTGCTGTAGCCGTGAATGGCAAATACACCTTTGAATCTTCGCCTAAATATCGGTCGGAATCAGCCGGTAACTTGGGAGCTGCATTAATGGCCTCCAGCCCGCTTAGGGACCAAGCTAGCCAGCAAGCATAATACCGACATGATTTAGCGGTTGTTGTTTTTTAAACGACCTAGATACAACATTGTCATTCCGGTAACACAACTTGGGAAATGTAATGGTAGCAGCACACTCACACTTCAACTACGTGCACATTTCTGACAGAGGGCCGCCATGTTTCTATAGCTCATTCTATAGCCAACACTGTAAGTCCTTGCTAGCTCTCAGCCCAATCAACAGTCATCCTGAACAGTAGAGTTGTGATTGATATAACCAACTAGTACATTTTAAAGCTCCTAGTCGGGGCTTCAACCACATCAGATTATTTTAGTGAAAACAGTTCTGTATAAAGACATAAATTCATGGGAACATTGTACCTTCATTTTGCTAAAGCGACCCAACGACGGTCCGCCACGGAAAAGAGACAGGATATCCGCCTCGTGGTCTCACATAAGCTCGACGAGTTATCGCGATAACATAGACCAACATTAGTTTTCTTCTGTACATGACAAACTCTAAAGAAAACCAAGAAAACACTCAAGCAGAATGTAAATATTGATATAAACAAAACACAATAATAATAGTTATCTAAATAGAAGACATTTATGAATGAATGAATGAATGAATGAGTTTATTTTTGAACATGAGATCAAACAATAATATTTATTTATTATAAAAAAAAAAATGAGATCAAACAATAATAATAACGTTTCCATATGATTTCACATGTTAAACAGAGTAATTAATAAATTAATGGTCTCTAGTGTTCAAAAAAGGAGCAGGAAGAAGCAAATGCTTATGTTATCCTGACCCTTTTATACATCACAATTATTTTGTTAACACTGTTACTGTTTGTTTTGACACAGCTTAGTCATTTTTCAAAATAAGTATCTCTTTGTTTTTTTTAGTTTTTTTATATAAATAATAAAGAATAAAAATAAAGAATACAAATAACAAGATATACTACAAATAGAGTACAAGAAAATACTGGAAAAGAAAGAACAAGATATACTACATATAAAGTACAAGAAAATACTGGAAAAGGAAAATGGAAAAGAAAAGAAAATGCAGACTTCTTATATGTATATAATATATAATATTGTTCGTTCGTTCGTTCGTTGTCCTCCGCTTATCCGGGTCCGGGTCGCGGGGGCAGCATTTTCAGCCGGGAAGCCCAGGAAGCCCTCTCCCCCGCCACTTCCACCAGCTCTTCCGGGGGAATCAGATCGGAAG
>CABFOS010143981.1:13531-24181 GCA_900660315.1 Diretmoides pauciradiatus
TGTGTGTGTGTGTGTGTGTGTGTGTGCTTTGTCTTACATCACCCCTTTCTCTCCAGCCAGTTTCCTTCACTCCTCTCCATCTGTCCTTCCTCAATTCTCTCTCTCTCTCTCTCTCTCTCTCTCTCTCTCTCTCTCTCTCTCTCTCTCTGCCATCAGCAATGACATTACAGAAATGGAAGACATTATTGAAATAAATAATTCACCAACACATCTTCTATCTATTCAAGGTAAACATTGCTCTCTTCAGCAACAAGACGTGTACTGTCAACATCTTTGATAGTGTAATAATTTCATGCTGAGTACATACCAGCAACCATTTGGATGTGTATTTCTCTAAAGCTTTTTCACATGCTCTGTTTGCTGGATGGCCTGCATTTGGACTAGTTCAAGAGAGAGAGAGACAGTGGGACACAGAGAGAAAAACATTTTTTCCATCATTAGAAGTTAATAGCACAGCTGACGTCAAGATCAAATCTAATTTACTTGCATAATCCTTAATTACAGTTTCAAAGGGCTTCACAATGCCCATATTAAGAAAACAATAAATGATGACGCATGACAACCCGCAACCTTGGACCCTCGCAGAGGACAAAGAAGAACTCCCACAAAACCTTTTAGGGAGAAAACGGAAGAAACCTTGGGAGGGGTTCAGTCAGAGAGGGATCCCCCTACCAGGATGGTCAGGCGTGCAATGGGTGCCCAGTTAGGGCAAGCAGAGTATACAGACACTTGGGGGGGACATCCCGATCTTGTGTGGGGCGTCAACAGCAGCTCAGTCAGCATTATCTTAGGAGTGGGGGACCACAAGGACCCAAACACTGCCCGGCCACAGCCTGGAAACAGATAGGAGACACACCCATACATGCAGACAGATTCATTTATGTACTTACACTCACACCAATCTGGGAACCCAGAGACTCAATCGGTCTGACGACCGTCTGAGCCTCTGGGATCAATGGCCACTAGTTTTGGGTTATCCGGTCTAGCCAGCGGATCCGAAGAACGACTTCCTCTTCCGGCCGCCGATCATTTCGTTTTTAGTTTTTACGTAATTTTTTATATCAAACTTTTGCCATATCCTGTCGGCAAGCAAGAAAATTGAAGACGAATTTATGGATAATGTCAATGAGTGGTAGCATGTAAATAGATAATAGCAGCAGTTCGAAACCAGGGCCTTGTGGCACACCACAGTCCACATTGCAACACTCTGAGGTCATACTGTTGTGGAAGACACAGTGCAATCTATTACAGTAGGTAGATAGGGCCTAAACCATGAAAGTGCTTAACCCCAGATACTAATATAGTTTTCAAGACTATTTAACAGTATCGAAAGCTGCACTCAAGTGAAGAAGCTTTGGTGCTGAGGTTAGAGTCGATAGCTAACAGGAGATTATCGACCACTCTTGTGAGTGCTGTTGGAATGGAATGATCTAAAGCCAGATTGAAAGGGATCAAATAGGCTTTTATTAATTATTCAACAAGACTGCCATAAGTTGGCTGGCCTCAACCTGGCTATGACCCATTTGAGACTATTAAGTCAGAGACAGGAATGCCACGGGCGAGAACCAGGTCAAGGGTGTTGATGCTATGGTGGGTGGGTATAGATAATTCATATATGGCCCTGGTGGGAATATCTCTTTTACCTACAGTACATACCCATCCCCCTTTTCTTTATCCATCTAGCTATCTTTTATTGTGAAATATTCCAAATGTTTTATGTATGCCCATCAGGATATGTGGTCTCTTTCTCCCTGTCTGTCTTTCTCATTCTCCTGTCCCTCTCTCCGTCCTCAGTTTTTCCCTCCAGCCTTTATTAAAAACTATATTAGTTGGGTGAGAGTAGCAGCAACAGCCTTCGGCGACATGCGTGGGGCTAAGGGACCTTAATTAAGAGACCCATTTATAGTTCCCCATGCCAGAATGGCAAAGCTGCAGCTCTTGGATTTGACAGAGCTCTGTCTGTCTATCTCGGTCTGTGTCTGTCTCTCCGTCTATCTGTCTCTGTACTGCAGGGTGTAACTGACCTTCTGAGTGGGTTTAATGAGGAGAAGAGGAGGGGGTGGGCTTGATAATAAACTACAGTACCGAGTTTCTGCATCCACATGCTATTCAGTACCATGTGATTTAAGATAATCGAGAACAAAACCACGGAGGAAGAGATGAGAGTCATGCAGCATTTAAAGCTGCGTGAGGCAGCTCCACACTAGGAAATCCAAACTGGGAATCAGACGAATCTGCGAGCTTGTGTTTACTTGCTCTGGTCCCCCTCTGTTCAAACAGATTTTCCACCCATCTTGAAAACAGCCAGGCCAATCACAACTGTTTATCTAATATGGGGCGGGTTTGATAGGATGACGGAGGCAGCTTCCGCTATCGCGACAGTATTAAACAAGCTGGATGGTATATTTTCTCTAAAAGAACAAACAACTGCACTGAAAAGCTTTTGTTGATCAGAAAGATGTGTTTGTCGTTCGTCCAACAGGATTTGGTAAAAGTTTACACGTCAGTCAGAGCACACGTGTCATTGTTCTGATTGGATGTAGAGTCATTTTGGTCTACACATTTGCGAATTGGTCTGGCGATGCCAAGCTAGCTCCAAAAAGCAGTTAAAGGTAAATGTTAACCCAGAAATGATAAAAAAATGGAGAAATCTCAGCACACCCAAAGACAACAGGTGCGTAGGAGAAAGGTGCCACCCCAGTTGCATATAAATCGAAAAAAGGCTCCCGCACACTGTCTTGCTCTCTTATTTTATTAAGTAGTTAGATTAACGTTTCGGTCGGTATGACCTTCATCAGGCATTTCATGAAGCGTTTCATGATGAAGGTCATACCGACCGGAACGTTGTTAATCTAACTACTTAATAAAATAAGAGAGCAAGACAGTGTGCGGGAGCCTTTTTTCGATCTTTTTGGGAATAAAAATCCGACCTGTCCTTATACCATGATCTAGTTTCTTCCATGCTATCTCCATAAGCTTCCACAAGACTCTCGCATCTAATTTCCATGGTGGTCATTTGCTGCAACTGGTGGGATATCTGGGGCAGTGATGTCTCCCTGTACTTTTCGCTATCTGTATCCACCTTTTACCTAAGTGCCTCCTGCAATTCAGCTCCTGCTTTACTTTCAGGCCACCACTCTTTTTAGTAAACCGCGCCTTGACAAATTTAGTATAGTCTTAACAGGTTAACTGACTTTGATCTGGACAACCCCCACATATGTACTGTAGATTATGTCCTTATCAGTAGTCTAATAATCTTTATAATTTTTACTTTTGTTTTTCCAGAGTTTGGTGGTAAACAATGTCTACAGGGAGACATATGTGATTTTCCTCCTTTACGAGCATGTCTTTTCTCTGCTGTATGAAGATGGCAGCAGCTTGGAAACCCGACACCGGATGCTCAGGGTGGTTGACACGCCGCTGCGCTGCCATCGGCCATTCACCATTGACCGTATGTTTTCCAATCCCTGGATGATATGTAGGGCTGAATGTCTGTAGTGTGACTTAGGGTTGACCCATGATGGTTTCTGTGTTGATCAGGATTTTTCTTTTCTTTCTCCTTTAGAAACCATAAGTGAAGATCATGTGTTTAGTGTGTACCTGGGAAATATTCCTTTTGATGTGGCTTTAGAGGAAGTGAAGATAAATGGGGAACGTCTGTCTATGGCAGAGGCTGCTGAACATGGCTACAGCATCAGTCATGTTGCTCATATCAACAGCAGCCAAGCCTTTGCACTCCGAGTCCCCTTTGACAACAGCGTTGTGCACAGGACAGTGAGTACATTTTGTTTTGGTATATCAGCTCAACTTGACTATTTCCATCTCTAGTTTTAACAGTGATGACTTCAAACAAACAATAGGATAATCCTCACTCTTCCAACAGTACCTGGGTGAAGGCGTGGTGCAGTACTCCCTGGATATAAACTACACATTAACTATCATGCCCCAAAGAGACTCATACTATCATCATACATTTATAACGGCACAAATTCACAATGCATGTGAGTAGATTTCTCTGTGCTGTTTGTGAAGGGGCAACACTTCATTTTACATGGGTTGATCCCTCAAAATTCTGCAACATGTTGCTTTTAAAAAGTCAAAACTCAAATGTAGAGTTGACTCTCTGTTCCTCTCTTCTGAACCAAAGTTCCGCCAGAGCTCAAGGCTGAATGCACCGATGAAGGAATCACCTTCAGCATGCTGAAACAGTCCAGAGTGGAGAATCTCTGGGAGGTCGGCGTTGGCCAGGAGCCTCTAACAGCGGAGTTGGTTGCCCAGAGAGGATACCTGCTACGAAACGAGAGCCAGAGCATCACCCTGGAAGTCCCAGTGTTCTCTATTGGCTACACCTATGAAGTAGGAGTTTACCAATGCAGTTGTTAGAAATGCTCCAGATGAACTGTAAGCTTTAAAATCTGAGTTGATCTTTTCCAGGACATCAACCTGCGTCACTTCTATGGAACATTCAAGTTGCTTGTAAGAGATTCCAAAACTCTGGAGGTCCAGGCATCTACCTCACAGCGCTGTCTCTTTAAAACAGAGGAGATTATAGGTATTCCGCTCATCCTTTCATAAAGTTTGAACAAAAAAAAATGACCATAGAAATTTAAATGTCCCATATTCAGTTTTCAAATATACTATGGCTCATGATTAGTGTAGTGTTCTTCTTCATGATGTACAAATACATGTAGTTTAGTTAAAAGTTGACTTGAATTAGTCTTAATTAGAATTAGCCTCACAATACTGGACTCTGATTGGCTGACACCAGCTCCTGTAATTCAAATAAGGTCACAATAGAATGGCTTTAAATTTGACTACTCAAAAAATATCATTTTAACAATGTCTTCATTAAGCACATTTCATCACATATATAAATGGAGGAAAAGTTGAACCCTTAAAGTTATATCACCTGCTGCCTTCCGGGGCGAGCCCCACAATCAACCCACAACAGGATGTGATATGTTGACTCAACTGTACTAAAATGAGCTTGATGTGACCACGTCTCCACGTCTACCTCTGTTTTTAGTTTGTTCTGCAGATGGGATCATGACAGTGGTGACCACGCCAACTATGACCTGGCCAAAAGTGCAGCCTGACAGAACCAGTCTGTTGGACAGAACCTGTGGACCCAAACAGATTGACCAGTCCAAAGTCCTGTTTGAATTCAGTCTGGACTCCTGTGGGACAAGGGTGATGGTAGGGGACCTCACATCATTAACAATCCCCTGCACTTAGATTATCCTCCCCCCTTCTAGTTTTCAGCCTAAACCTAAGAATGAGTTGCCTGTGGCCTGTATGTGTTGTGTAAACAGCGCAGTAGCAGGAAAGGAAGACGAATATCAGTCTTACATTGTCCAGTCTAACATAAGACTGATATATTAACTGAATCAGAGGGCTAACCCACAGAAGGTAACAATGATGATTCATAATATTTTGGGAGCATAGTTACAACATCTGGTCAGCTTCATAGACATAAAAAGATTAGTAACTGAAATGGTCCAACAGGTTGGTGAGTCCTATGTGGTGTATGAGAACGAGATCCTCCATGACAGACAGCTCATAGCCGACGGACCAGCTTTCATCTCCAGGGATTCTCAATTCAAGTAAGGAAAACAAAATATAAAGAGTTCTGCTCTCTTTGCTTGATTTGCATATAAATGACAAAATTATGAAATGTCTCAATACTATATGCAAATTTTCACTTTAAAAAACACTTGATTAAAATCAGTTATATTCTGAACTTTCTCTATTGCGTTCACCCTTTTAAATGACAAATGTAAATTATTATTGAATGTAGATTGTAAATGATGTGATTTCCGACCAGGCTGACGGTGAGGTGCTTCTATCCACTACGTGCAGTGAATACAATATTCGTGGACAACATCTTCACATCACCCACGCCAGGGTTTGGTTCAATCAAAGTCCTCACAGACACTAAAGGTCAACATCTTTTGAGTTGTCAGTAGTATGACTGTAGTTCTGTGTTGAAGGTAGACTTCTAAAGTATTTCTTCTTCTGTAGATGCAGCAATGAAATCATCTACCCATGAGTGTCCCCTTCAAGTTCCTGCAAACACTGTTGGTGCTCCATTATTGGCCCACCAAAACCCTCCTGCTAATGGAGTCCAACCTCCTCCCATCGGGCCTTGGCCTCAGCCTGTCACGGTACCAGGAGGGAACCAACTGCTCACTGGTTCCCATGATTCTGTCCTTGGCAGCACGAACCAACCATTTCCAATCATTTATCATTCTGCTCCTGAACATCAAACCATCAGTAGCCACCCAGTTTCTCATGTTCCAGCTCCTTCTGGCCATTACCTGTCCCACAGAGGACAACAACATAACTTTGACTCTCAAAGTGAAAACTCTTTCCTGAGCTTTCCTCCCAGATATAGTGAGTCACAAGATGGTAATGTCCGGCCATCACATGTCAACACACCAAGCTTAGGCTTTGTACCACTTGTACAAGTTGACAACCCAGCTTTCAGCTTTTATGCTACCAACAGGAATCCTAGTTCTCCAGTTGACCACTTGGAGAGTAGCTGGGAAAGTACTGATCAAGGTGAGACCGCCCGGGGTCGGGACAGTTTAGGCCAAAGTGACACCAGCCTAAAACGCCACCAAGCCACTCTTGCTTTGAGCCGTGATGGATCCTCAGATGGCAGGATGGATGTGGTCCATAGTGGATCACGGCTTAACCCTGGTAGTTTAAAAACTGACAAGACAACTGACTCCCAGTTTCCAAGTCATGATCTGACAGGCTTTCATCAGTATGATCCCGTTCTGATGGGAAATATGCCGATCTCTCAGCTCCCAGCTCATGAAAATCCACTTCAGTATGGCCCATACCAAATCCATAGTGGTAAACCGTATGATGGTGCTGTCTCTAATGTGCGAGTGTTCAGCAGAGACAAGAAGTATGTCCCTATCAAGTATCTCACATCCAAAACCGGTGATGTCAAAGCTGTCCCTGACTCTTCTGGAGACACACAGGAGAGCAATACGTCTGAGAAAAACCTTCAAGGTGCCGCTCAATTTTCAAATTTTCACGTTGGTCTACCTCAACACATCGGTATCAAACCAACGTCTAATAAATCTACCCCAGAACGCAGCCAGATCGACCATAACCAGTTGACAACTGACCGCTCTGAACAGAATAACATTCAGCCAGTTCAGTCCTCTGTGCAGAAAAGGGGACCACAAAGCATCCGAGTTAAATCTCCCAGCATCTTTACTACTTCTGGAGATTATCTCAATCAGCAATCTATCAACCCGTATGGAAGGTCCGAGGGCTACAGCATTAAACAGGTGCCTCAATACGATCACTCCCAAAACACAGACCGCAAACTTGTAACTGGTTCTACAGGAACAAGTGAGAAGTCCATTATTTCTCATCGTACTGACACTAACCTGATCCCAGTCACTTTGGAACGAGGGACTAGCAAATATGACGGTAGAGATCTGCCTATTGGCCAGAGCAATAAGCCTTCAGTAGAGCTTACAATGGCCAAGGACGGCAATGATGAGAACCTTCCCACGTCCCAACAACTTCCTGAACATAACGGGTCAAACAGCAGGGGAGAATATGTACCTTTATTTCAACAGCTCATCCAACCAGCTAAGAAGCCACACAGCGTTAGCATAACGCCTGACGTCTCTACCGGCCAACATGGACACTGGCCAGCGTCGACTCAGCAGAAACGCCACTCAGTGATTGAAAGAAGAAACGGTGGACAGCTATCTGCTACTTCAAAAAATGTCATTCAACAAGCAGTAGCTTCTCACATCAGAGTCAAACCTGCTCCCAGCAAACTGCACGTCTCCCCAGGTTCCACGGCAAGACACCGGGTTCCTGACCAACTCAAATATCAGACCGCTGAGAAAGCTACCGGTCACTTTATCGCTGTCACGGGGGAAGGTAATAGCAAACCTACCAGCGGTGCAACCTACCCTTCTGCCAGCCATTATGAAAAGCCACAGATCAGCAACTCCAAGGGACAACATGATCCGTTGAATAACATGTTGGTCACTGGCGATGATGGGGCTGTCCAAAGAGGAGTAGCTGGACCTCAGTCTTCTCATTCACATGCAGTTGAACCAAGCCCACATGTTTCTTTAATCAAACCTGTTTCTAGCCAGAATATGGGTACAGTAACTATCAGAGTTAAACCTGATCCGGATCCAGGTAACCGCAATCAACAACCCTTTAACCAGTACAGAGAGCCGATGAGTAGTGAATTCAATCCAGCACCTTGGCAGAGCATTATTCAACCAGGAGATCAGGACGTTGCTGGACCTGTTGCTAACTCGTTTGATTTCCCACTGAAGCACAGAGAACCGGCTACTGGCCATTATCAAAGTTCACCGACACCGAGAGAACCTCCCTCTTACCCACAGATAATTCGAGTAAGGCCAAGAAATGACATTCTGCAAGTACAAAACCTGTTGAAACCTGGGAATTCAAAGCAAGAAAATGTACCACAATCAACAGATGTCAGCACTGCTGCCAAACTGGAAGCGCATGGATTACAAGCTCCACCAATCTCAGGCCACCATACTGTTTCTATTGCCCAGCCCAACTCTGGTACTGACGCTAGTAGCACTGGCCTGGTGTCAGGCAGTTTTCAGAAACCTTCCAACTTTTACCAACAACTATCTCAACATGGCCAACCTGACGAGCACCAATCTACTTCCATAGACCACAATCACGTGACATACAATGTTTTATCTACAATAACACAAGATCAAGTTGAGGTTACTGAAAAATGCTCTAATGGAAGTCCAACAACCTTTCTGAAGGTAAGCAGCAGTCCAGCCCACTATGTTGGTTCTCCAGGCAGAGATGGTCAGGCCAGTCCAAGGTCAGGCCAGGGTGGACATGACGGGATGAACTCTGCTGCTCAGCTAGCATCACGCCTTGATGAAAGTGGTGCTGTCCCCTTCCTGACAGTCAGCAGTGATGGTCATTATGGAACCAGTGTTCACCACGGCATTATGAGAGGTACCAAGACCGTCCCACACTAAGAGTATCAGGCCCTATATGAATATATTACCTTGAATATTTTTAGATTAACATGGTCTAAATGTGGTCCCTTTCCTCTCAGGTAGACGCAACGCCTGATGTCCTGAAGACCCAACACCCTCTGTAGCACATTACTGTCCAGACAGGCCAAACGTCGCCTGCTTGGACTATATGTCAACTGCAGAATTAACCATGCCTGACAACACGATCTGTTAAAATAAATGCTCAGTGAAGATTTATCTGTGTTTGACTTTCATTAGGCTGCAATCATCTACTTGGGTGAAAACAGAAGTTCAAGTCAAGGGCTTTAACCAGACAGCACATTATTATTTACGCATACCAGCAAGTAGTTCTGCTATATTTGAACAATTCTGCTATGCCTAAATTGATAACGTATCTATCTAATAAAGTATGTAATATCTATCTAATAAAGTATCTAATATCTATCTAAAGTAGCTATGAAAGGAATATTTCTGACATCACCAAGCCTAGAGCCCTACAGTAAGTAGAGCAGATCAGCGACTATAGCAGATCAGTGATCACTGGTGGACGGAGAGAGAAGAGCATGATGTTCTCACCATCTGAAGACACAAACTGTCCCACAGCAGAGGAGATGCCACCGCTGCCTTCCACAAACTGGACCTCCGACACAATGATGTTGTCCTCCAGGACCGACCCACAGCTGGTACACACCGCATTACCACGGGCCTGGTCCAGGTCAATGTCAGAACATCCACAGTTCTTACAAACCCTGGAGGTCATGACTGCAGGGTCAGAGGTCACCTCAACCTGTTTCAAACAAGAGATCTGGTTACATGAAACAATCCAGAGTCCGGTCAACATCAGACGTCTTTGATATTGGCTGTGTCCCAATTCAGGTTGTGCACCCTGCACCCTCACGGCTGGTAAGGGTGAACGAGTAAGGGTGCACCCTGAAACCCACCATTGCGCCCCACAATTGTCGAACTGAATTGGGACGGTGCACCCTACGGAGGACTTCCTGGTTCCGCCACCATCCTGTTACTCAAACTATCTAAAAACCAATGTCACTTTATTACGTTTTTATATTTTTTTCAGGCAATAAAGTAACCATTTAGATTCCCAATGTGTGGTCTGTTTATCCAAATAACGCCTGTTTAGAAATTTACTCCGACGTGTTGACTGGAAAACCCACGCAGGCACGGGGAGAACATGCAAACTCCACACAGAAAGTCCCCACGTCCCCAACCGGGAATCAAACCCGGGGCCTTCTTGCTGTGAGGCGACAGTGCTAACCACTACACCACCGTGCCACGTTTTAAAATTGTGTTGCACTCCCTAAACTGTACATTACAGGTAGGCTCTTTAGTTGTACTACTCACAATCATGTCGAAGTGCTGCCACAAGCTAGACTTCCCTGTCTTATTTGGGATTTTTAGAAGCTCCCCCTTCGCTAATTTCTGCTTTAATTCTTCCATGGCTGACACGGTCACTGTACTTTCCCACCGAAGACCGAACCACGCACGCATCATACATTACAAAAAAACTATAACCAATCACAGGCAGAGGGAGGGAGGTGTGTGTGTTTTGTGTGTTTTATGTGTGTGTCACTCTGCGCGGTCACACAGACGCTTCAGCAAGGAGCCAACA
>CABFOS010143983.1:0-10254 GCA_900660315.1 Diretmoides pauciradiatus
GTTGGATCTCCTTGTCTTGGTTTTTGTCTTTGAGGCTGTAGCGCTGCCCCAGGTATATGTAGCTATCAACGTTCTTTATCTGTGTATTGTTGACATGTACCGGGATGTCTTCTTCTGTCATGACTTTAGATTTCGAGATGTTCATCTTCAGTCCCACCTTTTGGCTTTCGCCTGCTAGTTCTTGCAGCATTGATTGGAGTTCTTGTGGTGTTCCTGCGCATATGACGATGTCGTCGGCGAAGCGCAGATGGCTGAGGTATTCTCCGTCTATCTTCAGTCCCTTGGTATCCCAGTTTAGTTTCCGGAAGATGCTTTTGAGAGTTGCCGTGAAGATCTTGGGAGATATGGTGTCACCTTGTCGCACTACTCTCCTGATGTTGATCTTCTTTGTTTCTTTGTGCAGAGCTACTGTGACAGAACTGTTGGTGTATATGTCTTTGAGCAGTTCAATGTATGTGTCTTCTATCCCCTGGTTCCCATTTTAAGAATGCATCAGTAATAATATGGATTGAGACCAAATAGCCTGACTTCAATTTACAAAATAGTTTTCAATGTGATGTTTTTTTTCCTACCTCGAGGCATTGAGGCCCGTCGCAAAGTGGTTACTAATAAGTGACAATATGGCAGAGGAGTGTTCACCAGAAGCAGAAACTGATGTCACCTGACAAAACAAAGGAAATATAATTCCATGCGGGAGTACAGTTCAGATTAAGACAGGCAGAAAAATCAGGGAGGAAGGGAGCAAGAGACAGTAGAATAGAATAACTTCATTACGATTCTAATGAACCCAATTGACTTACGGACTGATCTGATCTGATCTTTGATATTTACAACCCTGGACAAGATACTTAGACAGAGCTGAATTCTTGGTATTGGTATTACTCATCAGTAACTTAATTACAGCTGTCTCAGGTTTAGGATGGTAACAGCTCAACTGTAATGTGGTTCCCAATTCAACTTTAATGTGGTTCCCAATTCCCCCCTCCCCCTCCCAAGCGCTTTGAGTACTTAGAAAAGCGCTATATAAATCAAATGAATTATTATTATTATTTTTAATTAATGGCATAATTCCAAAACAACTATGCTTCACTTTCTGAGACGCACTTTCTGTATTACACATTATTCTGCCCTTAGAAAGCTTTGCTCTTTTATTTTGAAATTCAGTAGAACTGGATCAAATAATAAAAGTTTTGAGTTAAATTGATTCACTTCTTGCTTCTTATTTTGAGGCGTCATTATGGCACTTGTAAGGGTATGACTTCAATTTTAACATTTAACATTTTATTTTACTTAAAATAATTGTGATATATCGCAACAAATTTAATCGCAATACTTAATGTATCACAAAGCTCCCCATATTGTGATACTATATCGTGGCCCAAGTATCGTTATATCGTATTGTGAAGTCTCAGGTGATTCCCACCTATACTGGTTTCATTATTCATCATTTTTTACTTTTATTTGCACATATGTCCTGCTCGTGATGTCTGTACTGTGTACTTATGTGTATGTGTACAGTATGTTTTTTTATGGCTGCTGCAGTATAGGTTTAAGCCCAAGGCAAATTTCCCATCCATGGGACAATAAAGTGAATCTTGAATCTTGATTGCCTTCTCAGTTCAATCAAGGTTTTTGTGTGTTTTTATTTTTATTAAGATGTTTATTTATTGGATAGTTGATGGTAGAGAGAGACAGCCCCTTCCCCATAGATATGGAAAATGGTACGTTGCTATTCATATGCTTCTACCTGGTAAATTATGGTAAAAGGAAGGAAGGGCTATTAAACGTAAAAAAATGACTGCACATTCCTACCCGATTCATAAGCCAATATGAAAACAAATCTATGAGGAAAAATCAATCCCCTTATTCATTTGGTTTCACATGCCACCTTGAAAATGCAGCGCTGGAAGCAAACAGAGAATTTTTAAGCAGCCTGTGCTCAGATTATCCTGCGTATCGACTCAAAACAACATATAAAAGAGAATAAAAGTCCAAGTTTTCTTTCTGTCATGGTCTCATTTAATGTGCATGTAAACCTGCCAGCATCAAAAGGGCTTTGCCAAAGATCAAACACACAGTTGTGCAAACGCCTTTGTCTCAGCATCACTGGTACACACACACTAATGACTTTAAACTCATAAAACTGGCGTGAAACGTGCAACAGTCGCTAGTTTCTTTTAGATTCTCTGTGGTTTATATCATCAGTACGACACGCTTCATAACCCACACTTTGACAATGGCATTTCTGAAGGAGGTTTGTATGATGCTGTTGTCACACCATAATATGATATGAAATACTGCTTAATGTCTAATGTCAACATGCCAGTCCTTCTGGCTCGGGTACACAGCTCTTCAGGGACTCTGTGGAATCCAGTGACATTTCAATGGATTATTTGTCCTTTTTCCACTGCAGGGAAAACAAGATAGGTCAACAACATCCAGTGGGTGGGAGGACTGATGAAGGCCAGTTTCACGGTGAGTTTGGGTGGCTGTGAAAAGGAGGAGACAGATGCCATGTGGAGCAAGTAAGAATATATAACAAGACGTCTGCAAGCCGTTAGGGTTGGGCGATTCATGAACCATCCGTTCTTTTTGAATGAATATTTTGAGCGATCTGGTACGTACGATTCATAACTGCTAGTGGATCATTCATTTAGTTTTTGGATTTGCGCATTACTTCAATGATCTGGTACCTACGATCCAAACCAGCGAGTATTTTCATTCTTCATCTTCTGTGACCCGACCTACACTCGTTGTGTTGTCCTTTGATTTGCACATGCCCTAATGAACGATCATGATCCAACTCAAAAAGATTCATTCATTTGACTTAACGAGATCTGAAGATCCGAGTCTGAAAAAAGATCCGAACTTCCCACCACTACAAGCCATGGGGGGGTCGTCCCAGGAACATATTAATTATGAAGTTTGATAATGAGAGAACAGTAGGGATGGAAACTTTTCTGTCATTTAGCTAATACATTCTAAATTCATGATCATATCGACCGATATCGATACCGATATTGCATATTGATATCTGTCCGATAACAATAATGCATTTTTAAGTAATTATCGGCCGATACCGACATGATGACCGATATATCGTGCATCCCTAGTAATTTCTGACAGCGTTGCATAAGTATACATATAACTACAGAAACCATCTACACACGTCCTCTTATTCTTCTAAGTGATAGTGATCTTCCTTTTATTCTGAAATTCCTCGGGTGATTCGGCGGTTCAGATCATTTTCATGGTAAAAGATGAAATTCTTCTCTAACGCAAGCTTTTCTTTTCTTTTTGCAGAGGGCAGCATATTTCCGCCCCAAATATCTCAGTATCTCGAGCCATTCATCCCTCCTCTATCTTGCCCTGCAGAGCCCCTGTCCCCTCTGAAGACAAACAGACCCATATAGCAGCGATGTTGCCACCGCCAGGCTTTTCAATAGGTTTTCTGTGAGTAATGGGCTGTGCTGGCTCCGTGCCAAACATATCTTTTAAAAATACGATCAAAAAGCGCTGCCTTGGTTTCATCGGACCGTAAGACATTTCACCCCCGCACGCTGTCATTTTGGGAGATGGACTGTGTCATCCTGCATAAGCTGGGATCCGCTTTACTACACGGACCGGTGACGAACATGTGAAATAGTTGTTATATGTGTGTGGAGTTGCAGGACTCTGTTGTACAGTCCAGCACTATACTAAATTTTCATGTAAAAATCCACCCATCTTCTAAATTACAAAGTCCACCACAGCCCGTTCCCCATCTCAGAGGTAATCAACCCACCAGGCTGGAGGCAGAGATTCTTTACTAGAGGCTTTCAGGAAACAAACAGGTACAGGAAGGCAAAATAACTGACTGACTGCTGGAAAAGCTATTTGTTGCACTTCTTACTTCTACTTTTTGTAATTTTACATTGTGAAATTTGGTGATTTATAGCTGTAACCTGCATTCTTTCAAATATAGAATTAATGAATGACACTGATATTCAAACACATTGCATTAATTCTTGTCAATATGTTGCATGGATAGGAAAATGCTTCCTGTCTTAGATTTGTTGCAGGTCTCATGTCATGCAATTTCTCATTGATCGGCCCACTACCTAATATGAGTCTGACACCCCTGAGTTACACATTATCACATAGTGATGCAGCATCGTAGATATCACAGTGACTCTGTGCTGCCACGTCAAACCACAGCCGAAACCTCTGAAACAAAACAAGCAGCGGCTGTTGAAAGCCTCCAATTCTGCCTCTATTTGCCGGTGGGAGGGGTTAGGTGACCTTGATGAGAAAGGGAAGGTGTCGGTCGGGATAGGAGAAGAAAGGAGGCGGCGGCGGCAGGGGGGGGGGCAGCTGAGGAATTGATGCCAGCGCGCCACTGTGCTGTGCCAGATTGTTATCAATGCCACTGAGCTGCATCGGTGGGCGCAAAGAGGACGCCGCCGGAGAGAGAGAGAGGCAGAGACAGTGATAGAATAACCAGGTAGAAGAGAAGAAGAAAGGGAACGGGGGGGCACGCAGGGTTAAGGATGGATGGCGGCAGGAAAGGTGTCTCCGGGAGACGGCAGCCAGGGTCGCGGGGTGTTGTTTGTCCCTCTTGCTGGCTGTCAGCCCCGCAGTAATGAAGTTAAATGAGGGCACAGAGCGAGCTGGAAATGGCCGATCACCGGCGGCCGCGAGGAAAGACGGCAGGGAAGAAAAGGGTCCGCGGGTGATTGACAGAGGGAGGGAGATGCAGTCAATCAATAACTTGCTTTCCTCTGGAGCCGAACCCCCTCGCTCGCCTCATCAGCGGCCCCCATCTCTGACCTGACAGGGGCCTCTTTCCGTGCGCCCGCATGTGTCATCGCGGTGAAAGGGAAAGTCACCTTTCTGCTGTCGTTTAATGGGATTCTTCAACAATGGGGAGATCTGTGGGCGCGACAAAGGAGCTCCGGCTTTTCATTCTTTAATGGAGACGGTGCTGGTCGCTGCCCGGAGTCTGAGATCTGCTCTTTCTTTATTCATAGTGCACTTTTCCAGCTTAGGGGGCCAGGGAACACGGAGCTTGAGGCGACGAGAGACATTTTTATACATTCATTAATCAAAGTATTTCAGTACGTTTCTACAGTATATTAACCAGAACAGTTCATGAAGCAGGTCACCGGCGTATGCGGCCGTCCAGCCTCGACTCCTGGTTTCAGGCCGTGAACTCGTACAGTAGATTGAATTAATGTTGGGTGATACGTTCTTTTTGAACAAATCCTTTTTTTGTAATTAACTGTTTTTATTTTCAGTTTTTAACACGGGTCATTACTGACAGAAGAACGGTACAGATCAATGTAGTACATTTAACCCCTCTACCCCCCTTCCCACCCGACAGCCCTCCCCTCGTGGAACACAGAGCCATGATCGGATCAGGAAAAGACTTTCACGACAAAAAGAAAAGAAAAAGAGAATATAATGTAATCAGGGTTAAACAATGAGTATGTAAGAAAAACAAACAAAAAAACAAAACAAATAAGCCTTTACAAGAGAAAGGGGCTGTAAAACAGATAAGAAAAGAAAAAGGAATTCACTGGAACGAATCTTTTGAGTGATCCGGTACATACGATTCATGACTGCGAGTGGATTGTTTACTTCGTTCTTGGATTTCCGCATGCGCGAATGAACGTGATCCGTGATCCGTGACTTGAAAAGATTCGCAGATTTGCCCAATGCACAACACTCCCGTGATCCGACTGGTACCTAGAGCTTCGTTCTTCGATTTGCACATGCGCAAATGAACAAGATCCGTGATCCGACTCGAAAAGATTTGTTCACTTGACTGAACGAGAGTCCTTAGATCCGAATCTGAAAAAAGATCCAACTTCCCACCACTAGATTGAATTCCCTGCTGCGGTATCCATTCAGGAACTTGTTTTCACATGACAGATTGTTGTATTTTGGTATTCTCCAATTGAACCAGCTGTCCGTCGGTGTTATTAGCGGCCAACATGTCTCCGCCGCATTTTTCAACACAGAATTGATGTGCTGGATGAATGAAGCTCTGCAAAACACTAGTGAGGCGTCTTCACCAGAAGTCACCGGCTCATTCTTCAGCTTAGAGAAACATTAATCACATGAAGTCTGATCTAAAGAATATTCATTTTGTTAAAGGAGCATTATGTAATCTACGACTTTTATCAATAGTACGTAGTAGGTGAATAATTGTGCTTTAGATGATACAAGCACTGTTAGAGGCCTAAGGAAGATTTTTGGCTATAGGGCCATGTCAGGTTGCGGCTGCCATCGGTTGCTGTATTACCAGTAGCTCAGGTTCTAGACCTCCTAAGATCCTGATTTCGGTGGCTAATCCTACATTTGAGGAATGCAGTAGTACTATTTACAACATGCTAGCAACTACCTAACTACATATATGTGGCATTCAGGGAACTAAATAATAGTAAAATGGTAAAAATAGTCAAATAATGCCATATCTCAAATATTATTTATTATAAATTAATGATTTTTTCAATATACATAAATTAAATGTTACTTAAACTAATATATTGCATACACACATTAAGCATACATATGCATTTTGTACTTTATTATGTTTAATTTCTACCTGTCCCTTAATATCCCTGTCATCACCATCACACTGTGCATAATGCAGAGTCCAACTTTGTTTTCAACAAAAGTTTATTTGGTACATAGTAGGGCTGCACAATATATCGATTAACTATTACATCGCAATGTGCAGAGTCACATCGCAGGAAGTGCGATATCACTTAAGGTAAATTAAGTTAAACATGTCATGCTACAATTTTTTTGCTGCTTGATACAGGAGGAAAATGCATGGTTCTCATTTTCCATGACTCATCTACAAGAGAAGTCTGTCTGATATAACATGATTTACTCTGATTTAAGATTCTTGGATACACAGAGTTTGTTCATGCAGGCTCTGCATGCACAGCGTATCCAGGGTTTCCCACAGCCGGCTAGGAATTGCCGTCCACCTGCGCTAACGTAAAGAAAATGAATACACTTTTATGAAATAAAACATTAGAAACCTTCAGGTAGAAAAGAAAGAAAGCCAGAGATGCTGCAAAGGCCATACGTTTAATGTGTAACGCTGTTGTTTAGACCAAGTTAATTGATCTAAAAACGTGAGATGCCGTCAGGATCTGTCACCGCTCAGAACATTAGTTGGTTGGTCTACCTGTCGCGCTGCAGTACTTAACCGAAATAGCGAGTCGCAATGTCTGGGAATGTACTTTAGTGGAAGCTTCTTCTTAATGAGCAGTCCGGGTATCTATTTCGAATGCACATTTAAAAGCCCGGAAATAAAACATCCATGTCTGGCGTTAAACCAGCTATGCAAATATGATCTACCAAATCTGCCCTCGCCATCTCATGAGCTGCTAAATGCCGAAAACTCTTCCCAGCTCCAAAGGAAACCCACAGCTCAGTGATGTTGAGGCGTTGGGCTGCTGTCACTGCCAATACAAGCACAGCCGTGTCGTATTGACACCTTGGTGTACCCTTCCTTCACAGCATCTTCTAGGTGCAGTAGGATGCGGGTATCAGCCTCCTCATGTCTGCATGGTGCAAGAGCTGATATATCTCGGGGCTGAGTGCAGAGGACTTCAGCATGATGGGTGCTGATTATTTGTTTGTCAGTGTCAAGGGCTGTCACACTAGTTGCCAGGAAGCTCCGCCTTGGTTGTCGATGCGTAGAAACTCTGTCCAGTTTCCAGGAATGGGACTGGATGGCTCACCGCGTCTACGAACTCCCTTCCCTCTCTTGGTGCGTGTTTCAGCCTTCAGACTATCAGGCAGATATTCATCCCACACGACATCCACTCTGCTGACATGCTCCAGCTGAGACAGGATGTACTGTGAGAACACTTGCTGCATGTAATCGGAAGCAGCACCATGTCGTAGCATGTTCACGAGAGCAGCCCCATCAACGATGATGACCTGTACTCTGGAGTCAGATGCATTCTCTTGCGAAGGAACGAGGTCCTCCAAACAGCCCACCAAGTCTGACTTGGTACCAGTAGGCTGTACATTACATCGTAATGAGAACAGGGAACAGTCATTCTTCAGGGATGAGAGCTGTTGTTGGGACCTGGACTTCTCTCGGACTGGAGGTCGGCTGAATAGAAGGAGGTTGTTCCTCTTGATGGGCTTCGTCTGGTTGATGAGGCGCTCGGTGACATAGGTGTCATACGGGTCCTGTCCAAGGTTTTCAATTTCGTGCACAGTGTTGATGACTGCTGCATCTGCAAAGTCTCTAGTATCCAATATGAGAACTACACTGCTCTTTTCACAGAATGGATTGATTGCCAATGTCTAAGCACTAACTTGTGCTATAGAATCACACCAAAAGGTCATCATGGAAAGTCTTCAAAGAGCACCATCAATTGCTCATAAACTTGGGAATCGCTGAACTCAGAGAGTAGACCATTCGATCTTCAGAAACATTTGTCTGCAGACTTTTGATTGGTTCTTCAATGCTCTAATTGTTTCCACCCAGTTTAAGCAACAAAATCTGAGGGAAAGTCTTCAGTCTTTAGTTGAGCAAAGCATTTAAGACTGATTTGTGAGTGTAGACAGACAGAGGAGTTGGAGTCCAAAATATGGAAATCTACAGTATCTAATTTCTAAGATGTGAGTTATACTGTATATCATATGATGGCATAGTATAGTTTCTGAGAAGACTGTGGAAGTGTTTAGAACAGTAAATGTACATTCATTTTCATATAAACATATAAATTGAATCTCCCCTCTCAGGGATTACGTAATAAAGTTCTTCTTGTTGTTCTTGTTCTTCTTCATGAACATTTTCATTTTCATGTTTATATGAACGTCTATTTTTAAGTGGTCATGGTAGTCTTCTCAAAGTTCAGTCAACTGGATGTTAAATATATGTTTTTGTTTTGTATTTTATGTTATGTTAAGGACCTTTGTCACGTTTGCAGGGGAACCACGGCCCCACAGGGAGAGTGTCATGGATCTGAACAACATACACAGATATGAGCTGTTTTCTTGACAAGTGTTATTAAACTGTAAATAGACTATATATAGGATATGGAATATAAACATCTGGTGTGGTAAACAGTACGTAATGCACATGGACCGTCAGTGTATGTTGAATCAAGTGAGTCTCTGTCCTTAAGTGGTGTGTGTCTTGTAAATTTTATAGCTTGCAAGAGGGTGTGTAAATGTGTAAATAAGAGTAACGGGGGGAGTGTGGAATGTGATGTATGGTGTCTGCTTCTGGTCTCGTTGAAGTGAGTATGAACTAAGTGAGGTTTGTGGTGTATTGTATGAGGAAATGTAACTCAGTTTTAGTACAGTAGCTTTCCATTTGTAGTGGGTCTATAAATTGTTTGTAGATGTTATGAAATGAGTATTTTCAGTCGGGTTTGGGTGAAGAGTGAGGTGGAGTGTGTGATGGAGTGGGAGTATGTGGTGAAAACTAAGAAAGAAAGCAAACCATAACACCAGTAGCTGTTCCGCAGACAGATATGAATGGCTATTGGGAATGTGAGTGTGCTGTATGTTTTTTAGTGATGTTTCTTACTGTTAATGTTGCTTAACGGCACTATAAGTCAGAGATAAGTACACTCAGTGTAGTCACATTTAGCAACAATCGACTATGTCTGTGTATACTCTTACTTGCACAGGGGTATGGTGACCAATACATGTTTTGCAGGAATAACATAAGGATAATTAACAGCCATCTCACCCATATGTATGATATAAGGTCTCCTAGAACTGATCTTATTTCTTTGCTACATCATTTTTATGGCAATTCAGCAATACATTAGTATAATTAGTATACAGTGATACAAGTTCTTCTTTTTTTAACAGGTATCAGAATTAATACACATTTCCTTGTTGAATTTGTAACAGAAAGTTATGTCCTTAGGTCTACAGTATAAAGAATGGTGCTTTGCATTGTTTTTGCAGGATACTTGTTTCTTCAACCAAAATAAATTCCTTTCCATGACTTCCTCTTTGTAGAAGTGTGTTTTCCCCCACATACATCAACATGACAGTATTTTATTTCGGCAAATCCAACTTTGTCAATTTGCTCCATCTTCATTTTTGGAAATTCTCCAACAAACAGCTACAGTTATGTTTTATTAAATGTCAAGAAGACAACAAGATAAGCAAGAATTTTGCTTTTTAAATTTGCTATTGTAAAGGGACTTATGTGGTGACATGTGAACAGAAAAGTCCCTTTACAATAGCAAATTTAAAAAGCAAAATTCTTGCTTA
>CABFOS010144001.1:0-10834 GCA_900660315.1 Diretmoides pauciradiatus
GAGGTTGTAGTCTCTCTTACTGCCAAGTCATCCCTCACTCTACCCTCCTTTGTGTGTGTGTGTGTGTGTGTGTGTGTGTGTGTGTGTGTGTGTGTGTGTGTGTGTGTGTGTGTGTGTGTGTGTGTGCGTGCGCGCGCGCAGCTGTGCACACATGACTGAGGGCACCAGAACGCCTGTAAACCCAGGCTGTATTCTGGTTATTGCTTTCAACAGTCACAGAGAAAAACTCAATTTTATATTACACTGGATGATGCAACGATGTGTTTGTGTGTGTGTGTCCGGTGTGTGAACCTTTGTTAACAAGAAAACCGTGGAGTCACACCTATCTTGACACAAACACACACACACACACACACACATACACACACACAATTTCCAGTAGGTTTTCCAATGCATTCTACACCCACATTCACTATTTCATTCCCTTCACTATGTTGAGTAAAACAATGCTCCCTTCTCTGTGTTGTGCGTGACCTTGGGCTTTTCCATATACCGATCGTCCATAGATCTATGCAAGATAAGAGACCAGTGTGGTTTTATAAAGTAAACACAGGGAAAAGCCTTTAACCTTCATCAACAGACCCCTTCAAGTCTCCCATTTTCAACCAGAATTAGACAGCAAAACAGCCTAACAGCTAAAATCCAATAAAGGAACTTTGTAGAGAGTGCAGTAAATTGAGTTAGGAGAGAGAGCCCGTGTGTTTGAACGAGCGGTGTTGGTCTTTAATAGAGTGTGTATGTTTATATTCCTAGAGCAGGGCCACTGTGATATTGTCTGGTATGTGGAGAGTTATAAGAGGCTGCGCTTAACTCAATCTGCAAGATAAATAACCTGGAGCGCTGGAGGGCTCAGAGGATTCATGCTCGTTCTCTTCGGACCCATTTTCTACCTCTCGACCTATATCTTTCTCACCCGCCTCTCTTTTGTTATACTCTCCCAGTCTCTCTCTCTCTCTCTCTCTCTCTCTCTCTCTCTCTCTCTCTCTCTCTCCCCCGCTGTCTCACAGAGGCCTACAGGCGTAGTGCCCTCTAGTTTCAATGTCAATGCGTACAGCTTCTGGAAAGCTTGTGTTCCATTCTATATATTTGTTTACGTCCCCTTGGGGGGGGCAAGGATTCTCTTTAAGTCCACCTCATTGTTTGCATCTACAGAAGCATCAGAGCTTTAAAGATACTTGTAAAAAAAATAGCAGTGACAGTTGACTGAGCCTGGACTAAGACAGCTTTGGGAGGAGGAAGAACTTCTGATGTGCTTTACTGATTATCGTCCAGCAGTTCATCCTTATGCTGCCGCAGTTCTGTTGCCGCTAATGTGAATTTCAGTATTTAAATGTTGTATAATGTTATATTATTCCCTAATGAATCAAGGACCAAAGACTGTCAGGTCATCAAATCTGTAATGTCATTCAGATGTAGAGCTCAATTGCTAACCGACCGGCAAAGATGGAATGTCTGTCGGCGTGACCGGAATGGTTATATGGGGGAAAAGATTGATGGTACAGAAGAGATTGCACTACTATAAAATAAAGTTCATCTGAATGTAAAAAAAGAAAAGAAAAAGAATGGACCCGCACTAATTCAGGCTTTACTACGGACTCTCTTGAGAGTTGCTCATAATTCAAACTGTCCTTGGCAGCAAGAGTATGTGAATACTTAATGAGAAGTTGTTTTAAGTTTTAATTATTACATCAAGTTTACCCTGTGGAGGGACAGAAGGGCACGAGGTCCCCCAGGTACTATCAGCTACTCCATGTACACGAGGGCTTAACTCTATACTAATGCACAAATTCACTGGAGAAGCGCTGTTCCTTTTCAAGGCCAACCTTTATTCTTTTTTTCACCTTTCATATTTTTTTAAAATGCAGCTTTTTGTTCCCTCTCCAACATTTCCTCAGATCTTTGAATAGTCTGAAGTTTTGAGTTTAATTGCATTTTAAGTGATCATTATAAAATTAGACTTTTGTGTTGCACAAATGGTCTTTAGTATGCAAACCAGTCTACTTCAGATAAGAATAATGAGGAACGCATTTTGAAAAGCTAGCTCTGAAGTTTGAAAAGAACAAATATGAAGCTTTAGCAGTACTTGTCACGATGTTTTGATATGTCTTCATATGTCATGACAGGATGACAAAGACAAAAAAAACCCAGCCTAACTGCTTTTGAGTTAAAAAGATACTTGGGGAAACTAGAAGAAGGACTGAGAACAGAGAGCTGCTCTGTATTCTGTGAGGCACTAGAACAATGTTATTTGGGGACAAACTACAGTAAGCGGTCTCATCAAAATAAAAGCCTTCGCACTTTAGGTGAATAAAGGTGAATAAATCCTTCTGGCGATGAGGAAACAAACATGAAATGCGATAAAAACCAGAAAAAAAATGTATTCACTGTTGAGTCTATTCACTTTATTTCAGTACATGTTACTAATACAAAATAATCTGTACAAAGGCTAAAATAGGTCATAGTTTTGCATAGAACAGTGATGTAAAAGAAAAGCCAGGATGGAATGGCACAATAAATTCTAATCACTATCACACAGGGGCCTGATAACAATTAGGTTAACCAAAGGATAAAGCTCAGTACAAAAATACTCTGCTGCTCACACCATGCGGTCGATAGGCCAACGTTACCACTCTTCCTCAGCTCTCCTTACAAAACCTCCATTCAACTGACTGACTACTATTGGTTCATCTCAGCGTTTGAGGACAACTTCCCCCCAGATTTTGTGATCTTAAAAAAAGAGACCACATTAAGAGGGACATCCATCTCTTTCATGTCGCGTGCCATGGGGTCTGCCGTGACACCGTTTCCCTTTGCTCTTCATGCCAACTCCTCATTACCACCCCAAAATGATTTCACAAGCGATTTAAGTACCGTTTACATAATTGACAGTGATAAGAAAAAAAGGGAATACATCAAGAGCGTCACGAAAGACATGAGAACATGAAAGGCAAATGAGCACGTACGTTATCATGGGGTGTTGTGACTCTTTTCCTTTATTTAAAAAATATGTTATGTTTTAGAGGATGAAGATAATGTAGTGCACCACCTAATATAGATATCCAGAGTGCTTTTACATGTAGCAAAAAACTCCACGGGACAAGGCTGATAGGTATCCGATAGTGCCACCCAGCAGAACACAACATCAAACACACCAGTTCAAGAGCATACACTTCCACTGCTCATATTCAGCTTTAGCACTGAGGGTTGGGAGGAAATTAAAGCATGTGTCAAAGGTGGTTTGAAAAAAAAGAATAATAATATTAATTAAAAAACAAATAGGAGCGGCTTTATCTCGAAATTCCTCACAGTGGGAAAACAAAACCCAATTACTGTATGTGCATTCTTCCTTTTCCATCTCAGTGGCTTACTGGCAGTGCTTCCATGGATGAGAGGGAATACGTTATACTCCCTCCTTTCACTACACGCTGCAGATAATGTGACATAAAATATGAAAACCATACTAACAAAAAAAGACACAATTTACATTTCATTTACACTGCTCCTGAACTTAAAGAAGAAATGAAAACAGGAAAGCTAACAAATGAATGGATGGATAAGGTCGCCTACGGATGAGAACATGGGGTTGTAATTCAAAATTAGAAGATGCCGATTAACATGATGTCAATGCAAACGTAATTACTACTGGCAGGGGTACAGTATAACAGCGAATCACATCAGTTGTAAAATGAGTATATTTACATCCGGGACGAAGGTACGGGCGTGATATAGTGAGATGAGCTCTGTTGTACAGCGTCATCTTATAGATCATACTCTACAAGATGAATAGTTGGCATTTACATAGTGGGCCTTACACTGGCAGATTTAAAAGACATACTGCAGGTAATAGCACATCCTAATTTAATTAAAAACAAAGTCTTAAAATAGAAAAGCACGACAACCGTGCAGTATGTCTTTTGTGTGCTCCACCCAATGCTGTATGCCAAAAGTCTCCTACTCTCAATTGTGCCTTAATTACTTAAACTGCCTGTAGCGGTGTTAAGACAGAAAGGCGTTTGCACCTTATAGAGGAACATCCTGAAGACTAATCCCCTAAAAACAAATGCTAAATGGTGTCATGTTAATGAGTGCTACTGAGCTCTGTCATGAAACACAAAGCCAGTACAAACACTCACCCAACACAAATCAAAACAGTATATTGTATAAAAACAAACATGAAACAAATAGCAACCAATGTACAAAAATAGCATTATTAAACAGCTTTTGTTAAAATGAGAGGCATTCATCCCTGCATTCTAAAACATGAATAAACAACATTTCCTTTAATAAAACAATGGCAACTAATTGACAACGGGAGAGCTGAAAGAGAGTGAACACTGAACGCAGAGAAAAACTTCAGGATGATATCAGCACAATCTGCTCAGATCAGTGAGGGCAAAGACAGTTACACATTTTGCATTCAGACTTTCTGAAGTATGACATGAGATTTGTAGACAGTCGCTTTTGTTCTACTGTTCAAAATGTGCTTCCTTTCTTCTGTATTCTCCTTTTTGCTGTGGCGGCTGCTCTGCATTCAGTCGCTGCTCCACCCCCATTTGCTGGCAAAGCCACACTACGCAACACAACAAAATATGGATCTTACACCTCTAATCATATGGGTTTCTTGCGTAACTTTTCCCTGCAGTAAGGTTATAGTGTGTATAGTGTTATAGATTTGCACTATTGTTTAAGGATAAATCAGGTAAAACGATCTTTCTCACTCACACTGGAGAAGTAAAGGTACAGAATGCACCACACAGCTGCTTTCAAGTCTCCAAAGAGCATGCTTGTGTTTCTACAGTGTCAGTGCTGCAGGTATGTGTCTGCTGACTGAGGCAGTAAAATAGAGGATGTGTAGAGAGTTTGTGGAGGCAGCCAAGCAAAGGAGATTTGACCACTCATGCCTGTGCTGTACTTCAGCAGCTTTCATGTTTCCCCTGTGGACACAACAAGAAGAGGTGGAGCATATGGGGGCACGGGGTGAATCAAAGCCAGCGGGGTCACTGCACATCAGAGTCCAAATCTGTTGCTTTCTGATGCGCAAAACCCACAAAATCTGTGGTCGTAATGGAAATAAAAAGGAAAACAAAACAGCCGCAATGCTAAGAATGACTCCAGGTGATACTCCCAGGCTGACAGTGACAGAATGTTGTGGTATTTTCAAAGTCACGCTTGGTTAGTTTTCTTTGATTTCCGATGTCATCTGTTAGCCCATGTAGCAGCGATGCACAGTTTCTGAGTTCTTGGGCTTCATCCAAAGCAACATTCCTTAACTCTCATTTCTACCCCAGCTGCATTACCTTGGATGTGATTCAGAACAGAGACACTTCTGGTCCCAACGATTGCTCTACCCAATTTCCAACATAGTAGTAAACAACTGGACAGTTTGACCAGTTACCTATCCACTCATGTTAATGATGAGGCAGTCTATTATACCTACACCTCTCTCTCTCTCTCTGTCTCTCTCTCTCTCTCTCACACACACACACACACACACACACACACACACACACACACACACACACACACAGTCTCCCTACCAGTGGCCTCCCTGCAGCTCGTCCTCGAAATGGCAACCAGACCAAAGTGACACATGTACCCAACCACCAGACACCAGCCGCTCACTCGTTTACCAAAAACAGATCCTCTGCTCAACCTCCGGAAACAAAGAGGGGGAGAATAAATTGGAGTGGAGATCTTTTCTCTCAGATTATTCCAGTAGATGTTGCATTTTGCCTTGAGTGCATTCTAATTAGCACGATTAAATCCACTCCACTGGTGTATGTACATAGGCAGTGGTGATGCTAGAGCAAGCTTATCGCCACAAGAATCAACAACAACCGTTTGTGCCCTAACTTACCCCGGGGCCAAGTCTTATTGCAGCTAATGCTTTTGTTCTATTTGTGGCTGGTTTCATTGTGACTGCTTTGATGTCGGTGGCTCTAAGTGCACTGATTTGCATATTTTGCACTCCGTCTTCATATGTCTTTAATGATATTGTACTGTTGAGAAGGTCTTACTGAATGCTTATTTCACATACAGTATATATGTATTTAACCAGCTATTAGCTGTGATATTCTACAAAGAGATAATACATCATTGTACAAGTTTGCTGAAACAGTTTTACCAGACTTGAAAAACATCCTACCTCACACACATTTTCTTTTCCGATCCCTATAAAAACAGTATTGGAGTTTTTTCTTTCTTTCTTTCAAAAAGCAGCAAAGCATCATATGTGACGGGTTTGAAATTCAATATTACACACAGATTGGGCCATCCTTACGATTGTGAACAATGGCAGCTCACAGGCCCGTGCTTTGAACTGTGGGAATGGGGTGAGGTCAGCGACTATCTGCGCCTTAGTGTGGAAGGAGAACTTAAAGGCCACAGTGAACACAGAGAAGGACAATGATGAGAAAGTCCAGTGTTATTTAGTGGAACATAAAGCAACAGAAAAGCCGTTTGATATCATCCCCCTTAAGCCCAGGGGGACTCTATGATCTTGACATTTAGTCAGGGTATTCAGGGTACAGAGATAAAGTAATTGAGGTTTTCGGTCCTCTCGTAACTGCCTCAAGCTTCCTAACTGTGGCGAGACACAACTTTTCCACCAGTTTCTGTATTATAATGAAACCAATTCTTGTTTTTATTACAGTATGAGACATTAAATTCACGGAAGTTACAGATTTTGACTTGACTTGATTTATAATGACGTATAATTGACCACACATAAGTTGGCATCTAAGTAGGCGACTAATTGATTTTTCCTCTCGTGTCCAAATGTATTGATTGGTGATAAAAAGTGACATCTGGAAATCGTCTTAAATAGTTCCCACTCATGTTGTGTCATATTAAAACATTTTCAGATGAGTTAGCTCACGCACAGGTAGACAGAACAAGAGCTGATGGCTATTCCTGGGGCTTTACCAATATTCCAAGACTCAGTACATTCAGTGCACGGCACCATTTAATTTGGGCTGCAGAGAAAGAGCAAAACACTCAATGTTTAGTACACAGCAGCATGCCATTTCTCTTCTGATTCCAAGATTTGCCATTGAACTACCTGGTGCATCCCCCCCAACCAGCCAGACCACCTATCACCACAGAGCAGCGGACTCTGTCTCGCTAAAATACATTTGGCAAAAATCATCACCTAATGATTTCATGCACACAATAAAGAAAATCATTCAATAACCCAATCTCAGCCTTCCCGGGGCCGTATGAGCTGAGAACCAATGCATGCATACTGTACTTCACTAACTGTAATATTTACTCTGTTTTAAGACTTTTGATTGTTGTGATTCTCTCATGGAAACTTCAGGTGATGAGGTTTTTAGATATTAGGCTCATATTAAAACCAATGACCACGTTGAGCACACTGGTAAGATGTGTTCTTCACACTCTAACAGGACCAGAGAGGCCTCTGTGAAACACATTGTTAACATATGTATCTTTGCCCTTGACACCAGTTCCATTTAGGAAAGGACATCTTAATATGCTTAGGTTTCCATTTAAGGAAATACCCTTTATATGTGTGAGAAAGCACGTGTGTGTGTGTGTGTCTTGAGTGTGTACGTGCTTAACTGTGCATATGTGTGTGTGTGTGTGTGTGTGTGTGTGTCTGTTCATGCCCCCGGCGGCAGGGATGGGGTGGGGGGGTTCTGGAACCTTTCCAGTTGCTGATGCATTACAGGCAGATTGGCCCCCAAATCGGATTATTTGCTGTGGACTGACACCACACAGAGATGACATCTCCTTTAAAGTGGAGAGGGCCTCCACTCACACTCTGGCCACTACTTAAGCAGCAGCTTCAATATAATTCATTTATGTCCTGGATATGGCTTCAACCTTTTGAATAACGCAGCAGTGCTGCATTTACCATTAGAGAAATGAATGTCACCTACGTCTTACCGGGGTGCATCCTGTACTTTCCTGATAAAGACAATATTTTCCAATGCTGTCTGACTCTGACTTAGCATTATGTGTGTAGATACCAATGCTTTAGAGTGCTGGTCATTCCTACAGATGTAGTAGTTACTCTTCTTTTGATGCACAATTAGCACATCAGTGGACAGAGTGGATCATCTAATCCTGTGCCACTTCAACCTGCTTCAGAATAGATCCAGTATACACTAGGTAATTTAGTGTCATTTCCGTGCGTCTCTACCCCTCCTCTTCCAGTCCACTGCTTGTCATAAGGTTAGTGTGCTCTGTAATTGATACTAAATTTATCATGATGTGAATAGCACAGTTCAAGTGGTGCAGTGTACCTAAGAGTCGCGTTGTTCCCAACCCCCGTTTGTCACCGCTGTGCTGCCACCAGTCCATGCATAAAATTAGGTGGCAATGCTCATTGACATGGAGTGTCTTTCCTCTACTTACCCTGCTGATAAATAAAGTGTGTTCCCAGTGTTGCCCATGGTGCTGTCCCTAACAGAGACAGAAAAGAAACACAGATAACAGATAAGCACCGGCAATTTTGTTATCACTGTTAGAGAAAGCCGTAAAAGTCAGTCTTTTGTGTACTGATGTGAAGTTAATCTGATTTTAATTTAATTATACCAGTTAGTTGCGGAGGACACAGGCATTGGGGTGTTTGTTATAAGAATGTTCTGACATTGGCACAGGTATGGGGCAGCTAGCATGTTAATTAATGATGAAGATCCTGACAATATGCAGAGGCATGACAGCGTTAAGCCAGTCGGCTGCTGCTTCCTTTGCATATTAATAGATCCTTCATTATTATTTAATATGACAGCTGCTCCAAGGGCTACCATCAGACCTTGTCTCTGTTATTTGCTGTTTTGTGCTCCCCATGTGACAGTGCCGTGCTATTCTCCATTTGTTGAAATGTTCCCTTTTTTGTTCTTTGACTGGTGTGGCTCTCTCTACATGCAGCCTTAATGCGCTGTTTGTTTTGTGGCCAGGAGGATTCTGTCTTGGCTCTGCGTCGGTATGGGAGAAGTGTCTGAATCTAAAGGTGACTTTGAAAGAATATATGAGGCAGGATTGTTTTGTTTGCATAGTAATGAATGCAGATTAGCTTTGAGTGGGATTGGTCTTGTTGACGTTTAGACTTCTAGTGGCTTAATAGACTTGTTGCTGGGTACCAACATCTCCCTGGCTTCCTTATTACACCCACTGTATCGAGGTGTGTGTTATGCGGATGTGACAATTGATCCGGTGAAATGAAACAATTATCAGAACAAAGACTTCGATTTATTGAATGTGTCACTTAGTCAAAGACAGGGTGGAGGCTGGAGCAGAATGATAGATGAAAAATGGAGAAGGGATCATTTCAGCTGTTTCGCAATAGCACAAATCGATTTCTTAGCCTTTATTTACTCATGGAATACACATCTGATCAAAACCTGACAGCTTCTGCAAAGATTGATTTCCTTCTTTTTTTTTAAACAAAATGTAACAATTTAACCCAGTTTAGTGTAGAAAAGAAACCAAGATTATGCATAGCCTGCAGTGCAATAACCTATGGTGCACTCCCAGCCAAACTTAGAGAGAATCAGACAGCACCGCTGCGGTACTCCTTTGAGCGGCACCTGATTTGTGGGGGGAATTTATCACACAAACAACCCAGAGGTGATTTCAATATTTACTCGGCAGTCTGTTCTGCATACGTCTCATTTGGAAAACAGTTGACTCTTGGCCATTATACACAAATGAAGGCTGACCTTCAGACTGGGCAGAGGCCACATTCATTATGTGGAGAAGTATCACCTTCTTATGAGGCGATGGCTTTTTTTCCCCTGCTCTGCCTATGCATATGGAACAGCAGCCAGGGCCCATTGCAAACGAGAGGGCCCTCTCAGACATGATGTATACTGTACGTCAATATGGTACTGATGTATTTTAAGATGCAAACAAGGCTTTAAATTATATGCACCTCCATGTCAGCAGCTCAGAGTGACTCTCGCCATCTGCCTATCAGCTGGGGACGAGAGGAGAGGGTGCCCAGGCCAGTATGTTCCTGTGTGTGTGTGCGTGTGTGTGTGTGTGTGTGTGTGTGTGTGTGTGTACGCACTCACATGTATCTATTAGAGCCACATGTTCGATTTCTACCTCTCCTTGTACTCATGTCTCCCCTCAGATGCATGGCTAATAGCTGCTCTTGAGTCCCATCACCGAGATGTGACAGCTAAGTGATGATAAACGCAGGCATTGCCTTGTTCTACGTCAAATGTAAGGCAAACCTGCATATCAAGTGTAAGCAGTCTCAGTAGAGGGGCAGGTGATATACTGTATTGCGGATATGAGTGATTCCACTAATAGGTACAGCTCTGTATTTTCTTGCTGTGTGTCTTTGATGGTGTCGTTGGGCTTGTTGAGAAGAGTCGGGGACTCTCTCCTGAGACAACGAGGCCTAGAGGAGCTTTAGTACTATCTGTCCCTTCTGTGTAAGACCAGCCTCATGAATAAAGATTTCAGTCACGTTCAATACACCCCAAACCCTGGAACTACCACACTGACAAACCCATGGTTTATGATCTCTGCAGTGTGCTCAGCATATGTATGTCTGTAATCTCAGACTCCCTATATCAAGTCCATTTTGATCTAGGCAGACGGCCTTGTCAAATATATTATCAAATGGTCAGAGATGGCTGTGGAAATATGAACAATTATTTAAAATGGGATTTCAATAGCCATTTTCACCCATTCTTCCCCCTCCCCCCGTAACTCACAATCAGTGTGTAATGTGACCATAACTTTTTAAATGTCCATTTAAAAAGTTATGGTCACATTACACACTGATTGTGAGTTACGGGGGGAGGGGGAAGAATGGGTGAAAATGGCTATTGAAATCCCATTTTAAATAATTGTT